>SKCR01048303.1:0-39606 GCA_019454045.1 Zanthoxylum bungeanum | reverse complement strand
CCATCAGCGTTAAACAGTCCAATCAATTTCTAGTGTATGTTCTGGTTCGCCCAAGAAAGTATTGTAAAAATTTCCTCAATTGTACCCAAGACACCTGTCAAAGCAATAAAAGCATCAGCACGGTTAATCATCTCCACAAGTCCTTCAGACATACCTGGTAAGATAAGTTGATCTTCGTTTGATGGTCCTATAAGATTCCCCTCTACCAAGGGTTTTGGGATGTTTTTTCTAGAACTTGACTACCTCCTTCTTGTATGGTTTGAAATGCACCTCATTAGTCCAAGATTGCCACCGCCATATACTAAGTGCATATTCCTTTCAGCTATGACTGTACCCAATTCCTGTACTGCCTCAAGAAACTCTGGCTTAGAACCAACACTAGAACCGCAAAACACACATATGTTTACAACTCATCTTCTAAAAGTTGCTTCCATTTTTTTCAACTCTAGATGTTTTCAAGAGTGCAATGACAAACTCAATTTATAGAACCTGAAAAAGGATAAGTAATAATAGCACTAGTACCTGGCAAATGACAATTATTAGCTAAACAGTAAAATATATCGTGAGAGTCAAAAAGTCTGGATCCTGTCGGAGAAAATAAAAGAAAATAACAAAAAAAATCATAATTATTAGATAAATATAAAGAGAAAATAATATTTACAGGAAGTAATGACTTTAATGACGTCTATGCATCATGGACAAGTTTCCCATCAAATTTTCTTATAAATTGGCAAACATGGTCTTTTAAAGTCAGATTCCCGAGACTTAATTGTTGTCTTTCTTTTCGAAATTGTGCCTGTAACATGCGAATTGCATGATACACATATCCACTGGGATGCGTCTCAAGAGTCAAAGATATGTCATCCAAAGACTCCTTACTCATTCCATCCCTAATGAATTTAATTTTATATTCACGGTTATCAGACATTATTCCTAAAGAATGACAACTAGTATTACATGTCATGCCTGCACATTTATAGCAAACACCCATTCTTTTAGCTCTTATATTTTTAGCATAGGTGCTTCTTCCTAAACCAGACATATATGAAATAAAAGATTCAGAGGACTCACCTGCCAATCGAACCCGTTCTACAATAATCCAATGAATGTCATTAGGAATACCTTTGTTCATCAGAAGTCTCATTCGTTCCAAGCGAGTTTTGTTGACCTTCATCAAAGAGTTTTGAGGGAGAGAAGGAAAATGCTTGTGAAGATTTGTGAGAACGTCTTCCATCCTGAAATGTGACTTTACCTACAAAAATTAAACACACAAAAATAAAACACACCAAATCTCAATATATACACAAAATGCATGGGTTGCCTCCCTGCTAGCGCTAAGTTTAACATCGTCAGCTAGTCAGTACTGCCCGAACGTTAGGCTGGATCTGAAAGTGTGACACTTTCTTTTTATCGCTCAAATGATTCTCCCCAGTAGTGCTTGACACGCTGGCTGTTAACTTTGAACGTTTCGTTGGGGTTGGGATCAAGTAACTCAATAGCTCCATGTGGTAAAACCTGAGTAATCACAAATGGACCTGATCACCTTGATTTCAGCTTTCCAGGGAAAATTTTAAACCTGAATTGTATAACAACACCTGCTGCCTTGGTTCCAGTTATCTGTGCACTATTTTTAGATAATGCCATTTCTTGGTCTTTTCTTTGTATAATCTGGCATTCTCATAAGCCTGTAGGTGAAATTCATCCAATTCGTTGAGTTGGTGGAGTCATTTCTCTCATGATACTTGTGGATTAAGATTTAACTTCTTCAGTTCCCAGTACACTTTCTGTTCAAGCTCCACTAGCAGATGACATGCTTTCCCAAACACCATTCGATATGAGGACATACCAATGAGTGTATTATAAGCTGTCTGATAGGCCCATAATGCGTCATCTAGTTTTGTAGACCAGTCCCTCCTTGTTGATCCAACGATTCTCTCCAAGATTCGTTTGATCTCTCTGTTTGAAACTTCAACCTGTCCATTTGACTGCAGATAGTAGACAGTGGCAATTTTGTGAGTAACTCTATATTTGGATATGAGTGCATTGAAATATCTGCTGCAGAAATATGTGTCACCATCACTAATAATTGCTCGAGATGTTCCGGAGCGAGTGAAAATATTATTTTTAATGAATTTTATCACCATTTTTGAATCATTTGATGGCAGTGCTATTGCTTCAACCCATTTGAAGACGCAGTCTACTGTAACTAATATGTACAGGTTTCCAAATGATGGAACAAAGGGTCCCATAAAATAAATCCCCTATAAATAAAATATTTCCACTTCCAGAATATTTTGCAGAGGTCCTTCATTTGTTCTTGAAATATTTCCCATTCTCTGGCACCTGTCACATTGAAGAGAAAATAAGTAAGCATATTTAAACAGAGTAGGCCAGAACAAACCTGATTGTAGGACTTTGGCTGCAGTTTTATCTCCGCTGAAGTGTCCGCCATATGATGATGAATGACAATGTTGAAGGACACTAATGACCTCCTCATGTGGAACACAACGTCTCAGTAATCGATCAACACAGTGTTTGAACATGTATGGTTAATCTCAGACAGAATGCTTGACTTCTTTTATGAACTTCTTTCGTTGCTGATGAGTCTATTCCAACGGCCATTTTCCCGATACTATGTAGTTTATATAGTCAGCATACCATTGGACATCCTGCTATTTCATGGCAAACAACTGTTCATCTAGAAAAGTTTCTTTGATTTTTAGTTCATTGCCAGCTGTTTCTCCATTCTCGAGCCTTGATAAGTGATATGTCACTTAGTTTTCTATCCCTTTCTTGTCTCAGATCTCCACGTCAAATTCTTACAGCAGAAGCACCCAACGGATCAATCTGGGTTTGGCATCTTTCTTTGTGATCAGATATTTGATTGCTGAATGATCTGTATAGAACACCACTTTGGGACCCAACAGATATGAGTAGAATTTATCAAAAGTAAATACAACTGCGAGCAACTCCTTTTCAGTGGTTGTGTAGTTGAGTTGAGCTTCATTCAGAGTTCTGCTGGAGTAGTACATGGTATGGAAATTTTTTGCTTTGCGTTGTCCCAAAACTGAACATACAGTAAAATCACTAGCATCGTACATCACCTGAAATGGAAGAGTCTAGTCCGGTGCTACTATGATGGGGGCAGAGACCAGATTTTGTTTCAAGATTTCAAAAGCTTTGTGGCATTCCTTGGTGAAGTTGAAAGACACATCTTTCTCTAGCAGATTACAAATAGGATTAGCAATCTTGGAAAAGTCTTTGATAAATCTCCTGTATAATCTTGCATGTCCGAGAAAACTCCGAATCCCTTTGACTGATGATGGTGAAGGTAGTTTTTCAATTGTCTCGATCTTTGCATTATCTACCTCAATTCCTTTTTGTGAGATCCGATGTCCCAGGACAATGCCTTCTTGCACCATGAAGTGGCATTTCTCCCAGTTGAGCACCGGGTTGGTATCATCACATCTTTATAACACCTTTTCCAGATTTTGTAAGCAGTGGTTGAACGAGTCTCCAAACACAGAAAAATCATCCAGGAAAACCTCCATACTTTTTTCTAGCATGTCTGAGAAGATGACCATCATGCAACATTGAAATGTGGCAGAAGCATTACATAATCCAAATGGCATTATGCGGAAAACAAAAGTACCATACGGACATGTAAAAGTGGTTTTCTCTTAATCTTATTGGGTGATGGCAATCTTATTATACCCCGAGTATCCATCCAGAAAATAATAGAATTCGTGTCCCGCCAGTCTGTCTAGCATCTGGTCAATGAATGGTAGCGGAAAATGATCATTCCTTGTTGCTTTGTTCAGCTTCCTATAGTCCATGCATACTCTCCATCCGACCACCGTTCTTGTTGGAATAAGCTCGTTCTTTTAATTTGTGAATACATTATTTCCTCATTTCTTTGGCACATATTACATGACTCACCCACGTGTTATCAGAGATGGGGTAAATGATGCCGGCATCCAACCATTTGATAATTTCTTCTTCACGACCTATTTCATGATTGGATTTAGTCTCTGTTGATGCTCTACTGTGGCTTTGTACTCGTCATTCATCAGAATTTTGTGCATGCAAAATGATGGACTAATGCCTCAAATGTCTGCTATAGTCCAGCCAATGGCTTTCTTGTGTTTTCGTAACACTCTCAGCAACTTATCTTCCTGCTCCAATGTTAGCGACGAAGAAATAATCACAGGTAAATCAGAAGAGTTTTCTAAGAATGCATACCTAAGATGGCTCGAAAGTAGCTTTCGTTCCAGTTGCGGTGATTCTTCAATCAAAGGCTTGATTCGTTCCTTTTTCGGTAGTTTCGAACTTTCCACCCGTGGTGTCGATTTGAAGCGAAAGGGTCTGTCAAGATAGTTGATACATTCCAGAATTTCATCATCAAACTCGCTATGAGTCATGCTGGTGCTGCAAGCTTCAAGTTTATCTGTGGGAAGTTGCATTGCATTAGTATCCTGGATGATACTATCTAAAACATCAATTCTGAAACATTTCTCCTCATTTTCATCATTCGGGAATTTCATGGCTTTGAAAACATTAGATGTAACTTCTTGGTCCTGCACTTTCATGGTTAGTTCCCTTTTTTGTACATCAATAATTGTTCGACCAGTAGCCAAGAAAGGTCTCCCGAGGATGATAGGTACATCTTTATCTTATTCCATGTCAAGGATAATGAAATCCGTAGGAAAAATGAATTTGTCAACTTTAACCACTACATCTTCCACTACACCTCTCGAAAATGTGAGCGATCTGTTAGCAAGCTGCATAGTAACTGAGGTGGGCATTTCTTCTCCAATTTGCAGTTTCCTGTAAATAGACAAAGGCATCAAGTTAATGCTAGCACCTAAATCACACAAAGCCTTACCGAAGTAATATTCTCCTCTGGTGCAAGGGATGTTGAAACTGCCAGGATCTTTCAACTTTGGGGGAAACTTCCTCTAAATAATGGCGCTGCATTCTTCTGTCAATGCTACTATCTCGTAATCTCCCAATTTTCACTTTCATGATAGAATGTCTTTCATGAATTTGACATAGCTGGGCATTTTTTCCAACGCTTCTGTAAATGGAATGTTGATATGCGGCTTTTTGAAGATCTCCAAGAATCGAGCAAACTGCTTGTCTATTTTACTTTTCTGGAGACGCTATGGAAATTGTGGAGGTTGAGTGAATCTTTCTCGATCATTTTCTTTTATCTCTTTTTCCTCCATCTGTGGATCAGCTTTGCTGCTTTCTTTTGGAACTTCCTTAGTTGATGCCTTGATTCCAACATCTTTGTTGATTTCAGTACCATTTTTCAAAGTAATGGCTTGACATTGCTCATTCCTTTAGTTCATTGGATTTGGTTCTGTGTTGCTATGAAAGTTTCCTTGCGGTCTGTAACTCTGAGCATTGGCCAGTTGTCCAATTTGATTCTCCAGTGTTTTCAAAGATGCTGTTTGACTTTGAATTAATGCTATTTGGGATTAAAATATAGCATCATATGATGCTGCTTGAGAGTCGTATTTTGCTTCTAGCTTTTTCAAGTGAGCCAACACTTCTGTTATTTCTGGTTCTTTTCCATACTTCTTGGCCTTTGTTTTGCTATTGGAATCCGGGTGATGGATTGTTCTTTTTCCCTGAATTGTTGTTCCATAAAAAATTGGGATGATTCCTCCACCCTGGGTTGTAAGTGTTGGAATATGGATTGTTTCATTTTCTGTTGAAATTATTGACATAATTCACCGTCTCATCATGTTGGTTTATCTCAGGTGTTCCTCCATATGGTGAACTTGTGGATCCAATATTTCCTTGCATGCTAATAGTTTCAATGAATTTGCATATCTGTTCCAGTTTGGCATGCATTGTTGTGTTGGCTCCAACTTCGTAAATTCCTGTAATTCGTTGGATCATGATCCTTTCTGTTGGCCATAAATAATTATTGTTCTAATTTCTTCAATTAGGTCCCAGGCCTGATCTTCTTCTTTTGCCATTAAAGCTCCTCCAGCAGCAGCATCAATTATAGTTCTCATCATTCCAGAAAGTCCATTGTAGAGGTTTGGACTTTTAGCCACTTTGCAATCGCATGGTGATGACATTTTCTGAGTAAATCCTTGTATCTTTCCCAAGCTTCGTAGAGGGATTCTGAGTCATGTTGTACAAAGGATGTAATATCATTCCTCAGCTTCGCAGTTCTGGCTAGGGGAAAGTACTTTGCAAGGAATTTTGTGGCTAGAGTGTTCCAAGTTGTGAAGGAACCTGCTGGTAGTGAATGTAACCAAGCCTTAGCTATGTCTTTCAAGGAATATGGAAACACACGTAGTCTCATTGCTTCTTCTGCCGTTCGGGTATAATTGAAAGTGCCGCAAACTTCCAGGAAGTTGCTGATGTGTGTATTAAGATCTTCTATTGCATTCCCCCCAAACTAAACTGACTGTTGTATCATCTGGATGTATGTTTTGATGTCACACGCATTTGCTGGTAAAGGAGGAAGTACAATACATGAAATGAAGCCGTCAACCACCAGAATAGTTCTTTCTCAAATAGGAATTGGTGGTGCAACTTCCAAAGGTTCATGTTCCATGTTGACGAGTGCTTCTTGGCCTTCTTGCCTTTCCCTTCTCAACTGTCTGATTGTTTTTTCAATTTCTAGGTCAAGTGGACGGATTTCAAAGCTTCTGGTTCTTCTCATGTAGTGTCTAAGAACCTGAAACACAAGAAAACAAAAATAATAAGTAAAAACAAATTAGACACAGGTAAAGGTCTCTAACCTCAAAACTAATAGTGAAAGGTAAATAAGTCCTCGACAACGGCGCCAAAAACTTGATACGTGAAATCACTCACGTAACGCAAGTGCATGTATCGCTCAAGTAGTATAAAATGTATCGATCCCACGAGGACTTAATACCTAGGCTATCAATTTATGAAGCTAAATATTTACAAGTATCTAATATATTGGTTGTTTGATTGGATGGTGATTTTAAACTAAAGACAAGTAAATAAAACAGTGCAAATATAAGTGAAAGGAAAATTCAATATTATAAAACTATCTATGGTTGTGAATTCCTCCAATATCTTTTAAAGATGAAGTGGTTATCTCATGTTTGTACAATATATCGGTTTATTAACCTGGAACTCGAAATTATGCAAAAGCCTCTGTCGATGGTCAGATGCAAATATCCAAATAACCCAAATAATCATATGTCTATGTCAACCAAGTTACCTGAATTCATTAAGATTAAGTTCCAATTGTGGTTACCCCCGCCCAACAGGTATATATCTATCCTGGAAGGAAATCTATTAAGGTATCTAATCCTTAAGGGAGATCGTGGGCTATTAAGTCTTAGGCTGAAACCTAAAATCCCTTTGTCAAGTTCATTTTAAGTTTACCACATCAATCTTATTAATGTCCAGTTAACAAGAAGCATTAAGCTTAAGACTTAATAAATAAACCTTTATATTACCCAAGACACAAAATAACCCCTTATAAACCAGTGATATTGGAATTCATTACAACCCCATATAACGGGTTTTGTTACAACACATATCTAGGACTAGTAAAAGCTTAAATAAAATAAATGACATAAAGTAAAGCTTGGAAGTTAAAAAGATAAAATAAACAATAAAGAAAATGCTGGGGGTTAAAGGATCCACTTTTATTACTTCTATTTTAGATATCTCCCTTATTATAATGTATAAACTTTGTATGACATTACCAACTGACCATATATGCGGTATCCTGATTAAGTCAAATTTGATGATTAATTCCAACCGACCAAAAAGGCGGTATCCAATTTAGTGAGGTTAAAATAAATTTAATTAAGTCCAACCGACCATAAAAGCGGTATCCCATTAATTCAGGTTTTCAATAGTTTATATATTATAATTAAGGGAGATTAATCTAAATATTAGTAATAAAAGTTTAACCTTTCACCCCAGCAGAGGGGATTTACCTCCTCATACTGAACAGTAAAAATAAAGATTGCAAAGTAAAATAAAGAAAGTACTATTGCGTAAAATAAAAAAATTAAATACAGAAAGCTATAAATAAACAAACAAGATACAATCTTCTTAGTATTCTTAATGAAATCCCGAGAAGAAGGAATGAATTTTCCTTCTGATTTCAGCTTCAATTTATAGGCAAAATTCCGCGTCGCGCGTCGCGAAGCAAACCACTTGCGCGTCGCGACGCACCACTAATTCAATGCAATGATGACAAGTGTCCGTCGGCAAAATTATTGGCTCGTGTCGCGACGCTGACGTCAGTAATGATGTTTATTGTCGTAGTAGCATGGGATGATGACACGTGTCCGGCGCACGTTAGCATGATTGTTGTGATGTTGACATGTGGCATGTGTATTTTAGCAAGTGTGCATGATAGCAAGTTTCTCTAATTTTTACATGTGTCTGGCGCATGTTGCGGTCGTGAAGCAGAATTCCAATTTTGCCCTTTTTCATCCGATTTTTCACCGTTTAAGCCATGGTTTGATTCCAGAGAGTCCTCTTATTTTATTTATCTACAAAATAACACAAAACACATCAAAATATTCAACAAACTCAAGAAACTATATAAAATATTAAGTGAAAAGGGGCGGTAAATATTGATATATTTACCGCTTATCACACCCCAAACTAATATTTTGATAGTCGTCAAGCAAAACATAAAAAAAAAACAACTTTAAAATAAAATTAAACTAAACCACTTTGTAGGGATCACAGTTTCATTTAGCGTATGCCAACAAACCTTTAAACCGCTAAGTGTCCCTAGTGGACGAGTTGTAGTCTCGTGAGGGCTTATACCAACGATACCCACAAACGTCAATCTAATGCACACAAAAACAAAAAAGATAAGAGAAAAGAGAATAAACAAGTTAGTGATTAAACAAGTGAAACTCTTTTCCAAGTTAGTAATTTTTTTCTTTCTTCTAAATTACAAAATAAGTAAATTCTCTGATTATTTTTACCATTCTCCGTATACACAACCAATAATGTATTAATAGAGTCATTGTGCCCACATATTCATAAGTGTGATTGAAAAAAGTGTAATATTTTTGTCCTAAAGTTATATCAGAATTCACACCTTTTTAGCAATGGAAAATAATTTTTGTTTTTGATTTTATTTATTTATTACAATATCTTTAATCCATGTAGCGAGCTTTAGGTCAGTGACTCCCAAGCCAGTTGGCTTTAGGGCACTAGGTTTTAAACACCCTTACAAACTTAATTACTCGAATTTCAGATATTTTTTTTTGTTTGTAACATCTTCAATCCATTTAGCGTGCTTTGGGTCAGTGACTCCCAAAAAAGTTGGTTTAGGGCACTAGGTGTTTAAACACCCCTACGGACTTAATTACTCGGATCTCAGATGTTATTTTTCTTATTTCATCAGTTTTTAGATGCTTCTCCCATTAAGGTAGAGCACTGAATAGTACAAAATTTTTAATTACAACTCATGGCTGTATGTTACCATGCATGTTGATAATACCTGTCAACTGAGCATATGAATATCCAATTTAATCAATTTTATGGAGAATTCAAAAATTAAATAATTCAAAAGGAAATAAATAAAAATTAATTTGTTAAGAAATAGGTGAGTGAGATACGTCTCAGGAGTGGAAATCCTACACAGCTATCTAAACCAATTTCACCTGATTAGTCAAGTTAAAAATACAAAAACAAAATATTATATATATATTTTTTATGAATTTTTTAATATTTTTAAATTTTTTTGAATTTTTTGAAATTTTGACTGAAAATCAAATAAAAACAACACAATAAAAATAAGATACTAGTCAATTATTCCCCTCCCTCAAACTATTGAAATATTATCCCCAATGTCTAAAAGTAGAAGAAGAAGAGATTAGAAAACATCTCTGGTTAGTTGAAATTCTACATCTAAAATGAAAATTAAAGGTTAAGATCCAGATTTATCCGACACTTTTTTCCATGATCATTATCAGACCAGTTTATCTGGAAAGGATATGGTCAATTTGTGGTTCAAAGGCTAAGATTTGATCAATTAAATCATTGGAAAATATGGCACGAAGAGGATTTCTTTTAAAGGTTTTGATAAGAACCTATTTCTCCGGGCATCATCAATAAACACAAAAGAAAAACTAATAAAATATCAGTGTTTAAACAGTCCAATCGGTTTCTAGTGTACAGTGTTAAACAGTCCAATCGCCCAAGAAAGTACTGTAAAAATTTCCTCCATTGTGCCCATGACACCTGACAAAGCAATAAAAACATCAGCACTGTTAATCATTTCCACAAGTCCTTCAGACATACCTGGTACGATAAGTTCCTCTTCATTTGATGGTCCTATAAGATTCACCTCTGCTAAAGGTTTTGGGATGATTCCAGAACTTGACTACCTCATTCTTGTACGGTCCTTGAACGCACCCCATTAGTCCAAGATTGCCACCGCCATATACTAAGTGCATATTCCTTTCAGCTATGACTCTACCTAATTACTGTACTTCCTCAACAAACTATGGCTTAAAACCAACACTAGTACCGCAAAACACACTGATATTTACAACTCGTCTTCTTAAAGTTGCTTCCATTTTTGTCTATAACCTATTTTGACATCCATCTGTCAAATCTCATAATCAAAGTGTGCAGCTAGTGCCAGTAAAATTCGTATGGACTTTATCATTGCAACAGGCGAGACGGTTTCCACATAGCCAATTCCTTGGATTTGTCTATAACCTTTCGCCACCAACCTAACCTTATAGGTTTGGATGTTGCCTTCTGCATCAGTTTTACGCTTGTAAATCCACTTTCAGCCTATGTGTTTTATCCCTTCAGGTGCATCTACCAGTCCCGGACTTGATTCTGATATATAGAGTCTATTTCAGATTTCATGGCCTTAAGCCACTTGACTGAATCAATGTCACGCATTGCTTCGTTATAACTGTTGGATCGTCATTATCAATGACCTGATCATGTTCCTCATTAATATGGAAACCATATCTTTCAGGCTCATGTCTTTCCCTACCAGACCTTCTGAGTTCATAACCTTTTGGTTGTTCTGTCGCTGCCCTTTTGAGGGGCCTGGGTTAGTTTTTATCTTAGTTTGTTCTTCTCGTACCTCTTCGAGGTCAAGTCTACTCCCACTATATTTCTTGAGAAGGAATTCATTCTCTATAATTTAGCATTTCCTGAGACAAATGTATTTGTTCATTTGGGACGTAGAACACGTATGCTCTTGAGTTCAAGGCATATCATAAATTACATTTAACTTCCCTATCATCCAATTTGTTATTTTGTGTGAGCTTGACATATGTGTCACATCCCAAACTCTTAGATAACTAAGATAGGACGTTTCCCATACCATAACTCATTTGGTGTTTGACTTGTTGGAGTTTCTATAGGTCACAAGATCAAAACTCAAACAAACATAAGTGAATACAACGACGGAAGTTGCGGAATAATTACATCGAGCGTTTGAGCGACGAATGGGCAACAAAACGAATTGCCTTGGTAGTGGAATGCTCACTGGTTGTGAGCGGCAGTGGGCTGCTGTGAACAGTGAATTTCGGCCATCATCAACAAGATTTGAAGCTCCAAGTTTCGTCATTTGATTCCCGGCTCATGGGTGAGCTTCCCTATCACCTTAGCATTGATCCGGAGTGTGCTAGCACTCTTGTTTTACCACAAAACACACTTGCTTCCCTTCATTTTTCTTTTGTTTCTCTCGGCAGTTCACTGCCTCAAAGAAAAGAAAAATGCGTGAGAGATGAGAGGAAGAGAAGAGGAGGATAGAGAGAGGAGGAAAATGTGTCTCACGGTTTTGTGTGTGTAATTTGTGTATCTAATACACATGAATTTCATTTGAAATTCATTTACACACATTTGGCTTTAATTGCCAACCACACACATCACTCATCACATCAAGTCAACTCAATCAAGTTGTCAAGTCACATCACTCAAAGTGACAAGTGATTTGACGCTTGATGTGACTAATGATTTGACGCTTGATTTGACTTGCGTGCCGCACTCGAATTCGAAATGCGAATGCGCTCGCAAATAATCTCGGGCTCGGATTCGCTAATTCTAAATTAACGAATTTTCCGTCGCGTCGTAATTAAATGATTACGCGCCTTGCGAAATCACTATCACGTCGCTAACGAATTAATTCTAAATTATTCGCTCGCCCGAATTAAAATCTAATTTTAATTCCGCGTCGAAATCTAATTTCGTTTAATATATCAAATATATTAATTAATCGATTAATTCCAATTAATCATTCTCTCTCTTTAAATTGATATTTTATCCCAGATAAAATATCTCTGTAATTAATCCCAGATTAATTTTCTCTCTCATCTAATTAATCCCAGATTAATTAAAAGTGTGAGTATACGTCATCGGTGAATCTTTGGGAAGCGACCCATGAGATCCCCAGATATGTTGGCAATCAAATCGGTCATCGGACAATCCGAACGTAAGTACCAAGTACTACGTTTTACCGATTTACAAGACAAGGTTGGCTTCTAGCAAAGCACCATGCCTACCCAATTCTCCGGAAATATCCTTACAGGAATAAGGATCTATATCAAGCGTAGTATACCGTAGTATTGCGTATTTATGTCCAGTATCAGATGATCACATGCAAGGCCTGGGGCTGGTACAGTGTCTGCCCCGTACGAAGCATATATCAGATTACGAGCAACTAGTCTCTTTAATATCGGATAATCATGACCAAGTCATATTATCCCGACGGTTGCAACCTTATATAGAGAGCCAGTTCTGTATCCCTGCATGATCATCAACTCCATATGACTGGAGTGACACTTCCGTCTCGACATCACACCCAATACACTACGATTCTTGATATACCCAGAATTGGCGTACACAGGAATCGGTTAAAGCCCTGGACGACCTCAACCAAAGTATATTGATTGTCGTATGCATTAGCGGTGCAAGTCTCAGGTTAAGACCAAATACACCTACCCTGATTTCGGACTTCCATAGACACGCAGTCATACTACCAATGGAATTCCGAGGGGGTCTATCCAGAGCGAAGCTGTTTCCCGTACCATCGGTGAAACACAACCTCCTATTACACTTGCATGAGTATCCAATACCCAAATATATGAGAACTATGCCGTTGTGCTCTCACAAACGCGCACAAGTGTAATACTAGTCTTTTGCGCATTCATCGATGTCCAATCTCGATAATGCTCTGACTAGGGATGTTTAATGATTTATCCTTCGTGGACTGATACTGTCTCATATCATTCTCCGTCCAGGAACAAATCATAGGGACCTCTCATCATTTATATATCTAGGTGATCTAATCACAAATGATAAGAGTGCAATCTCCTTTGTCACATAGTTAATTTGTACAACAACACCGTGATCTGTACAAATAGTGACGTATGGGTCATAATTGTCCAACAATCTCCCACTTGGCCTATAGCCAGTCACTCGAGTGTCTGACACCCGAACTATGTACTATTTGGCTCAAATTGCTGAGAAAAGGCTTTCGTCAGCGGATTTGCATGATTATCGTCTGATGCGATTTATTCGATCATCACATCGCCACGATGTATGATCCGAGCGAATCAGATGAAAAGTCGAAGTATTTATCTGGATCGTTGATGAGACCATTGATTCTTTAGCCTGCGCTGTAGCCTAGCTCAGCCTAACAGAATTATATCTAATCTAATTAGATTTATTATCGACCCCAGAAGGCTTCTATTGCTGCTTCAGCTGCAGCAATAACCCACATTTGTTGTTTATCGTCAACAGAATCTTGCTAGGAAGATTTCCAGCTCACTGTACCGTTATACTATTGTATAGTACCTTTGTTACGACTTATAGTCGTTATCAGGAAAGCCAAGCTTTCACCGATTATTTTATGGGAATATCATTTCCAAGAAATGACATATTATCATTATCTTACAGGACATTCACGTCAGTGCACTCCCATTAACCATTTTATATACACAAGAATCATTTCGTTTTGAATTAAATCATACTCCATTATGATTACATCAAAACGACAATTCCTAGAACCTATGCTTGCTTCAATCCAAACATGGATCGAATAACCTGCAACCTTGTTTGCTTGTTATGGTACGACAAACCGATAGGATGTTATAAACATCCTCCGAAAGGTTTCCGTTTCAGGAAAGCGATTTTCCATTAAGATGTCATATTTCATAATGAAATACACAGCTTTAGCAAGCATTATCCAAATGGATTTACAATGGCAACAGGTAAAAGGTTTCGTCGTAATCAACATAATGTTGATAACTCTACCTTTTCTTTACAAGCCTAGCTTAGTACGTTGGTATGTTGCCTTCCATGTATGTCTTCCTTGAAGACTTATAAAGTACCAATAGGCACAATGCCTTACGGTACATCAACTAGTATCCAAACTTGTTGATATACATGAATCCATTTCGGACTCATGACACTTTGTCATAATAGGGAGTCGATACCTTGTATCACTACCTCATACGTAATCAGTTGGTATACCTTAAAGATTAACATCTTTATGAGGTGAGATCAGAAACCCATACCCCAAGTTGTTTTCTGACTCTCTCCGATCTACGCGGTTCTTGTGTATTCGAAGATTAATGGAATAGTTTCATCCTTGATGAACTATTTATGTTCCATTAGGAATAGGTGCCTTGAATAGTATTACTCCGATTTTCATCGAGTTTTACTATCCTCCCACTTACCACTGCATGTCTGTATTCCTCTCAGGAAAACTGCATGGTGAGCAACAATCTAATTGTTCTCTGGTGAGATGTATAAATACAATACTTATGGTATCCCTAGATAGCCTACAATTGACACTTATCCAATTTGGGTTTTAGTTTGGCATCATCCAAACATATGCCTAGCATGCCCAAATTTACAGGAATGGGAACACCGGTTTCTTTCCCTTCATATCTAATATGGAATCTGTCAAACAGATTATTATGGAACCTTATTCTAAATAAGTTCTTACACTGTTTATCTGTATCCGTTAAAGGAAATGGTAGCTCAGAGCGACTCATGATTAGCCTTATTATGTCTAACATAATTCGGTTACTCAGTTCGGACACACCGTCACTTTGACGTGTTCCGGGAGGAGTCCTCATTTGAAAGAATACTAAACTCTTTCAAGATATTAGAAACTTATTGCCTAAGTATTTTCCATTACGGTCTTACCGTGACGGAAAATACTATAGCCGATCTGTTTGTCTATTTCGTGTCGAAACTATAGAAGTTCCGATTTGTGTTCTTCAAAAGAAACACATAACCATAACGCGATGCCACATCCGTATAGGTCACGAAATATTCATATCCACATCTAGCCTAGCTAGACATGGGCCCACTTGCTTCACTATGAACTAGGGCTAACAGATCGGTGGCATTTACACTTTTACCAAGTAAATAGTGTTTTAGGCACATTGCCCAATAAACTAGATTCGTAGACTTTATTTGATTGGTATCAAAACAGTCCGAGTACCCACTCTTCGAAAGTGTGGATATACGAGTCTTGTTTAATTGTGTCCTAGACAACAATGCCACAAATTAGTTTCTTTTGATCAAATCAGTTTGAGCCATTTGTTTGTCATTATATACATTTGAGATTTATTTATATTCAAAATATAAATTATGTTATTCACATCTAATGTGTTTATCTCAATATCATCCTTATATAATAAAACACTTTAGTGTTCTAGAATATAAAGGTTCACCCGCAGTGGGTTAAACACTGATAAAGAGATAATGTATCTAGTCAAACTAGTTACATTATAACAGTTCTCTAATCCTGCTCATAGCAGATTCTGAACATCAATATATATATTTATTATGTACCATATTAAGTATCTAAAAAATCCAATTTTTAATACTAGTAATGAACATAATTTGACAAACATATTTGAAGTCAGAGCCTTGCTCGTCTTCAATTCCTTCATGTCTGCTTTGTCCAAACGACAGTCACGCTTCGCGATTCCGTTTGCCACAATTGTGCAGACATTTTAGATATGTCATTTATCTTCCAAGAAGACTATAATGATTTTGCCTTGCCCTTTTTCAGCATTCCAGAAGTCTTTGGCCAAGCCATGGGCTTCTAGAATATCTAAGTAAGGTGCACCTTGCACTACTTGCCTAATTGCAAAGTTTGACTTTGTCTCCTTGAGAATAGTCATTAATTCTCCAAGAATTAAGTATTGCATTTTAATACTTCTAAAATCTAAACATAGATTTATGAAGATCCTTCAATTTCATCATCATACTTTAAGGATCTAATCCTTATTTCTGATTAAGAAATTAAGGAGTCTACTATGACAAACTTAATGGATTAAGCACTTAAGTTATCATTACATAATCTTCCAAAGATTATGCTCTACTATTTGCTTAACTCCGGGCTTAGGCATAATATTATTTTATCAAATAAAATAACTAATTATTTTTCCAGGACCATCCTGAATTTAATTCCCAATTTGAAAATTAAACCATTTAAATACATTTTCCCTAGGATTATGTATTAAACGTCAATCTTTCAATTTTAATCTTGATTCTAATAGTCCAACTATTTAATCAACGATTTGTGGTACTATTTATTATAATGATTATGATAGTCCAACTATTCAATCAAATATAATTTAAATCAATTAACCTCAATTATATTGATTACTATAGTCCAATTATAAAATCAACTATAAATTGAAATTAATTAATTCAAATATATTGATTAATATAATCCAATTATATATAATCAACTATAATACAGTCCAACTGTTTATTAAAACAACAATTTAATATTAGTCCAACTAACATTTAATTTATATGACGAATGATATTTGAATGAGCGCGTATGGCGAGTAATTGAACGAATATTGCAAATTCAATTCTTGCCTCCCACTATTTTTCGGCGAGCCTCCAACCCTCTGTCGAGTACTCGGGAAACCGTGTTTCCTAGTGGGCTAGGATCCCGTTAAATATCACACAATCTTGACTTTGGCCAACAAATTGTATGATAATTAACTAGGTAGATCTCTAAGATCAATTGGATCCAATCAAATTCCTAGATCCAGTAGGCGGACATCCAAGTCCTAAACATATATCTTATATATGCCAATACATCCAATGTATTACCTAACCTTTTCCTCTGAATCAACTAAGCCTTGGCTTTGGCACAACAAACTTAGTGATCCCAGTCAAGCGCGACCCATTGACCATGGAAAGCTTCGTAATCAATGGTCGATGGACAAGAAGTGGTCTTGACTTTGGCCAACAAACCACAACTTGGACATGACACTGACATGTAACAAAGCCTTCGTGATTCAAACACATCTTCGACAGACAAAGGCCTTGACTTTGGCCAACAAACCAATGACGTCTTGGATCTTGAGTGAGAATCACTCAATGGAAGGAATGACGCTTAATATTTAGCGAGGGTTTTTTGCGTGCAAATTGGCAACCAATTTATTATCTTTGTTAAGGTCTCATTATCATACACCCTTAAACATGCATTCTAAATACATAATAAAGCGTTTATGAAAATAATAATGATATGCGGATGGATATTTTACACATTGATCCTAGATCAAATCTCTCCCTTTCTCTCTCCCGCTAGCACAAATTCTGCTTATACCCGTTATACTACACTTCTAAAGAAACCTCATTACATTGAGGGGAATATGTGAGAAGAGAATACAAAGAATAGGAGGTGATAAGGCTGGACACGCATGTCCAATTAATAAATCAAATTTATTACAACAATTTCTAAAATTGCCCCACCCATCTAATATCCATCCGATATACAATTCATGCATCACAACCATGTATTCACTCAAGCATGTTATCAATCAATCTAATCAATTAATTAATCTGATAATTAGTGATCATCCAATGTTCAAACAACGATTAGATTTTGTTCGAGTCAAACTCGTTTTTGCGAATAAGTACTTAAAGTACGAATTCCGGAATTAAATTAAACTACATAATTAAATCCAATTTAATATGTATTTAATACTAATCCACTATTTAATTCTAAATTAAATATTACACTTTATTTACGAACCTTACGACTTAAATTCCAAATTTAATCGTTTCGGGTCTCAAAGCCCGATTAATATCCAATATTAATTTAATTAAAGTCTAATGGGCTTTTAATTAATTTCTTAAGGCGTGGACTTTTGGTCAACTCGAGTCAAACCGAATAACCAAAATCCAATCTGGGAGTTACCCCATAAGCCTAGAAATCAATCTTGGCCCATTAGGCCCAATTAAACTTTAAAGGTCCATTAGTCGCATTTGGGCTTTATGGATGCGGTTTTGGGCCCAATTGGATCCAACCAATTTTGCCTAAACCAAACTTTGTACAACAAAGCCCAATAAGCCAAATAACAACAATTCAAGCTCAATTTCCAAAATTAGCCCAATTAATTAAATTACACAAATCCAATTTCGCAATTTAATTACCTAAAGTGTATATCATGATTAATCACCAAATTAACATTTCTAAAACATCAATTCATACAATTAATCATGCTCATTATCATCATCATATGTCCAACACATTTTGATTAAAATCAAACCCATTACATGCTCTTTAAGTCTCGGTCAAGGAGAGGATTTTATATCCGATTTGGTTTCAATCCAATTAATCCCACAATCGACATTAAATCAACATCCTAATTGATTCTAACTCATCCAATGAATTAAAAAATCAAAATTCCAAGACTTTAGGGCTAAGTTACTATTCGGCCAACATTAGCATTTTGGGGAAATTTGTTCCAAACATAATTTCTTCAAATTGATCCAATCAATTATCAATTAAAACATATTCAAACATACTTAATCATCCAATTTCATAATTACATGCTCAAATTCATTTTACCTAATTTCATGCTAAATAACATACTTGGCAATTTGGGGTTTTACGTCCGATTTGAATTCAATCCAATTGATTCCAAAATCGACATCAAATCATATTCCCGAATGATTTCCAACACATCCAATTGTCAAAAATCAAAAATCCCAAGACATTAAAACAATTACATTTTCGGCCAACACTTCAATTTGGGGAAAATATGATCCAATCAAATTTTCTTGAAATTGATCCAATCAATCTTCAATTCAAACACAATTAAGCATACAAATCCATCCAATTTAATTATCATGCTCAAAATCAAGTTTGCCCAAATTTTAGCCCTAACTTTTTCATGGTTTTAACCTAAGCTCTTGATGCCATTGTTGGAGTTTCTATAGGTCCCAAGATCAAAACTCAAGCATGAAACATAAGTGAATACAACGACGGAAGTTGCGGAATACTTACATTGAGCGGTTGAGCGACGAATTGGGAAACAAAACGAATTGCCTTGACAGTGGAATGCTCACTGGTTTGAGCGGCAGTGGGCTGCTGTGAACAGTGAATTTCGGCCATCATCAACAAGATTTGAAGCTCCAAGTTTCGTCATTTGATTACCGGCTCATGGGTGAGCTTCCCTATCACCTTCGCATTGATCCGGAGTGTGCTAGCACTCTTGTTTTGCCACAAAACACACTTGCTTCCCTCCATTTTTCTTTTGTTTCTCTCGCAGTTCACTGCCTCAAAGAAGAAGAAAAAAATGGCGTGAGAGATGAGAGGAAGAAGAAGAAGAGGAGGGGAGAGAGGAGGGAAATGTGTCTCAAGGTTTGTGTGTGTAATTTGTGTATCTAATACACATGAATTTCATTTGAAATTCATTTCACACACATTTGGCTTTAATTGCCAACCACACACATCACTCATCACATCATGTCAACTCAATCAAGTGTCAAGTCACATCACTCAAAGTGACAAGTGATTTGACGTTTGATGTGACTAATGATTTGATGCTTGATTTGACTTGCGTGCCGCACTCGAATTCGAAATGCGAATGCGCTCGCAAATAATCTCGGGCTCGGATTCGCTAATTCTAAATTAACGAATTTTCCGTCGCGTCGTAATTAAATGATTACGCCTTGCGAAATCACTATTCACGTCGCTAACGAATTAATTCTAAATTAATTCGCTCGCCCGAATTAAGATCTAATTTTAATTCCGCGTCGAAATCTAATTTCGTTTAATATATCAAAATATTAATTAATCGATTAATTCCAAATTAATCATTCTCTCTCTTTAAATTGATATTTTATCCCAGATAAAATATCTCCGTAATTAATCCCAGATTAATTTTCTCTCTCATCTAATTAATCCCAGATTAATTAAAAGTGCGAGTCATACGTCATCGGTGAATCTTTGGGAAGCAACCCATGAGATCCCCGGATATGCTGGCAGTCAAATCGGTCATCGGACAATCCGAACACGTAAGTACCAAGTACTACGTTTTACCGATTTACAAGACAAGGTTGGCTTCTAGCAAAGCACCATGCCTACCCAATTCTCCGGAAATATCCTTACAGGAATAAGGATCTATATCAAGCGTAATATACCGTAGTATTTCGTATTTATGTCCACTATCAGATGATCACATGCAAGGCCTGGGGCTGGTACAGTGTCTGCCCCGTACGAAACATATATCGGATTACGAGCAACTAGTCTCTTTAATATCGGATAATCATGACCAAGTCATATTATCCCGACGGTTGCAACCTTATATAGAGAGCCAGTTATGTATCCCTGCGTGATCATCAACTCCATATGACTGGAGTGACACTTCCGTCTCGACATCAACCCAACACACACTGATGATTCTCGATATACCCAGAATTGGCATACACAGGAACCGGTTAAAGCCCTGGACGACCTCAACCAAAGTATATTGATTGTCGTATGCATTAGCGGTGCAAGTCTCAGGTTAAGACCAAATACACCTACCCTGAATTCGGACTTCCATAGACACGCAGTCATACTACCAATGGAATTCCGAGGGGGTCTATCCAGAGCGAAGCTGTTTCCCGTACCATCGGTGAAACACAACCTCCTATTACACTTGCATGAGTATCCAATACCCAAATATATGAGAACTATGCCGTTGTGCTCTGACAAATGCGCACAAGTGTAATACTAGTCTTTTGCGCATTCATCGATGTCCAATCTCGATAATGCTATGACTAGGGATGTTTAATGATTTATCCTTCGTGGACTGATACTGTCTCATATCATTCTCCGTCCAGGAACAAATCATAGGGACCTCTCATCATTTATATATCTAGGTGATCTTATCACAAATGATAAGAGTGCAATCTCCTTTGTCACATAGTTAATTTGTACAACAACACCGTGATCTGTACAAATAGTGACGTTATGGGTCATAATTGTCCAACATGACTAACAGTCATGGAAGGAACTTGGTTTAGTAGTAGTGTTGCAGTTTTTAAAGCAAGACCCCAAAATGAAAGAGGTAGATCCGTGTCTGGCATTATTGATCGGACCATATCTAATAATGTCCGATTTCTCCTTTCGGAGACCCCATTATGTTATGGAGTTCCCGGAGGAGTCCATTGGGAAACAATGCCATTTTCTCTCAAGTAATCTTGAAATTCGTTGCTTAAGTATTCACCACCTCGGTCAGACCTTAGTGACTTAATACTTTTATTAAGCTGGTTTTCTACTTCAGCCTTGAAGTCTTTGAATTTCTCAAAGGCTTCATATTTATACCGTATAAGGTACACATACCCATATCGTGAATGATCATCGATAAAGGTAATGAAGTAGGAGAATCCACCTCTAGCGGTGACTGAAATTGGTCTGCATTCATCAGAGTGTATGAGTTATAATGTCTCTGCTGCACGATGTCATTTACCTTTGAGGGGTCATTTGGTCATTTTACCAAGTAAACAAGACTCACAAGTTCCATAAGGTTTATATTTGAAGGGTTTGAAGTACCCATCCTTATGAAGCTTAGTTAATCTTGTTTCATTGATATGACATAAGCGACTGTGCCATAGAAGTGATTCATTGAGATTATTCGAGTTAACGTTGTATATATTAGAGGTTGAACATTCTTTGTTAGTTTGTAAGACATAGATACCATTATTCAAAATACCATCTCCATATTTTATTTCATTGAAATAAATAGAACATTCATTACAACTTATTAGGCATGAAAAGCCTTTATTACATAAAGAATAAATTGAAATGATGTTCTTTACTAGAGAAGGTACATAAACACAATCTTCTAAGTCTAAAACTAAACCATTCGGTAAACTAATGAATAAGTCCCACGCACAATGCAGCCAGTTTTGCTCCATTACCCATACGTAAGTCAACCTCCCCCAAGAAAGAGTCTCCTACTGTTTCTCAGGCCCTGTACATTGTTACATAAGTGAGTCCCACAACCGGTGTCAAGCACCCAAGTAGAAGGTTCAGATTTTTTAGAATATAGTTCAATCATATACAACATACATGAAACATTGGGCTTCTTGGTCTCTTGGGCTTCCCTAGCTTCCTTAACTTTCAAGGATTTTTAGTCTTTCTTCCAATGACCATTCTTTCCACAAAAGAAATATTTCCCCTTTCTTTTTTTCTTCTCCACCTTACCATTGGGCTTTAGGTGATTTAGAGCCTTGGCCTTGGCCTTATTTTTCTTTGGGCCTCGTGGCTTCAGGTCCGTACACGTAAGCATGACAGAGGTTTTAAGCTCCGGTTTCAAGTCCTTCTCTGCTTGCTTTATCAGATTGTGCAATTCTGCTAAAATAGCTTCTTTATCAGACAGATGAAACTGCATATTAAAGTTAGAGAATTCTTTTGGTAAGGATTGAAGAATTAGATCGTGACCTATCTCAGGATCTATGATGAACCCGAGGTTGGCTAATTTGTCACTGTGGCCAATCATCTTAAACACATGTCCACTAACAGATCCTTCATTATACCTTGTTTGGATTAAGGCACATGACACTTGGAATCTCACGGTATGAACGGAAGTTACATACAACTCCTTCAAGTGAAATATGATGGTTTGAGCATCCATATCTTCGTGAGCTTTCTGAAGTTCGTCCGACATAGAGCCAAGCATTATGCAAACTGCTTGCTCATCATCATTAACGTGTTTCTTCCAAGCATCAAATGTATTTTGGTCAGCATCTTCTGCGAGTTCAGGGGGAAATGGTGTTTCAAGAACATAGAAATGTTTTTCTTCTCGTAAAACAATTTTAAGGTTTCTAAACCAGTCATTGTAGTTGTCCCCTTTGAGCTTATGCTCATCAAGGATGGAACGAAGTGATACTCTGTTTTCCATTTGAATGTTGTGAAATATTTTAACCCACCTGTTAAGAGAAAATGTTAAAATTAGGAATATATTTTCATTAATGTTTCATAATAACATGGGCTTTTAATATTATGAAGTTGCTCCCACTCAATGTTTTAAAATTTTAAGTAAATCACATCAACCCCAATATGATGGATTTCATATGGGCAAGGATCCCATTATCATCATTTCACAACTCCGACTAGGGCCGGTCGTTATAAAATACGATAATTAGGTAGGTTCCCAATAGGGGTGTCAATTTGGGTCAGGATTCGTTTATTCGTTCGATTCGATTCGCTTTAAAGCGAATACGGGTTTGAAAAAATAGATTCCTTTAATAAATGGGTTAATTCGATTCGATTCGTTTATTAAACGAATCGAATACGAATTTAAGCTCATTGATTCGTTTATTCGTTTAGGATTCGTTTATTATTTTTATTTAATAGTTATTGTTAATTTTCAATTAATATTCGAGAAATTATAGCTAATTATCATAGAAAAATTAATATTTTTCGGTATTTGGTGAGGTATTTTTAGTAAATATATTAATTGCACATTTCATATGTATATCTTAATGAATAATTGATGTAAATCAAGTGTGGTAAATTATTTTATTAAATAATATCATTGATTAAACGAATAAACGAATATTCGTATTCGATTCGTTTATTAAACGAATCGAATACGAATTCTGATATTAGGATTCGTTTAATAAACGAATCGAATATGAATTCATCATATTTTGATTCGATTCGTTTAGGATTCGACACAAATTCGATTCGTTGATTCGTTTTGACACCCCTAGTTCCCAACCAATTTATGATATAAATCACAATTCTTTGATCATTGGTTGAGCAATCAAACATGTCATATATGCTAGTCCTTGTGGACACCCAATATTTGCCACTAAGTTATAAGACCATGCCTACGGGTCGCTGCGTCTTATGACTCAGAAAAGTCAAACCATTGTCAATAGTACGAATTAGAGACAAATTCGTATTGGTCAGTCTGGTAAAGCCTAGTCCTGCCAATACGGTTTAAGCCATTTGGGTCTATACTTTACAATGGGAGGCAAATTTTAGACTTAAATTATTATTGAGGATTTTAGCAAGTTTAAGTGAATAACTGTCAAATGGATTCATCCATTGAAAATTCCCAAGAGGGAGGGTGGAGCAAACTCTCTTAAATACCCTTACCTCTTAGGCTCTTATTGCCTTGGTGACAGGAATAAACAATAGATCCTCCAAATTAGTCCAACACTTTAAATATGCTTTAAGGTAAGCTTTGAGTAAACGATTATCTAGATGTCTTCACAGCTTTTCCTTTTGGCTATAAAAAGGTAGTGAGTGAAGGAAGACACCAAATCATTATCTAACTCTAATAATACCTTTGGTTAAATTACTTTAGTTTGGAAAGTTTTATTAACCCCTTGGTCCCAACCTACTTTTATCTTTTATAATGTCTTTTATTATAAACAGTGATTTATATTTATTAGCCTTAAAGGTAATAAATCACTAAGTTCATCACGAAATAATTAATTAGCTAAGGGATAAGCAATACACTCTCTATTTCTTAGAAAGTCTCTAGATGCTTGCATCCTAAAATAATCATGCCAATTCTAATCATACATAGGATCATCAAGCATATGAGTTTTAATATGTTGGAATTATTTTAGGCATTAAATAACTTTAATTAATATTTAATTATGATATTGCATTTTATTTTATTCAAATAAATTTACTATTCACGTTTTTCTGCAGACGTGTGAACTTTAAATGTAATTTCACAATTCAAATATTACCCAAATCATGCAAAACTTGTGCCTAAAATTAATTTCAGGGTGTTAGCTTTCGAACGAGCTTTTAAACACCCAATTTCGAGTTTAAACGAGTGAGAACGAATCAAAACAAAAATGACGCGCTGATACCACTGTTGGGAAGCGACCGCGAGTGCGCAGCGGAAAATCAAAATAAATAACAAAAAAAAAATTACTATTCACGTTACTATTCAAGTGAATACTATTTTTTTTTTCCAATTCCCAAAGTGCCCCCATCGTCATTCACAAATCCCTAAGCCACTATGGAACCTCATAAATGATCTGTTCAATAATTAAACACATTAAACCATTTACGAACAATTCCTACAACAATATGTTGTTATATTTGTATTGTGCACTGTTTGGGTTCCCCTCAAGTTGGACATGAAATGAATCGTGACAATTTAATCGAACATAAATTATCCTCCGATCATATGGTCGTTCGATTTCAATGACCAAGGTTGACATCTAGCAAAATGCCAAGGCCCCCAAATGAGAAGGAAATATATATATACCCATTCTGTATGTGATTTACATATGATACGGTCCATCGCCTCACTGTATCCCCACCTATTGACCTAGGGTACGGAAAATGTTTACCCATATGGTCAAAGGTATGATGTTGATAGTGTCATGAATCGTGCTAACCCAAGAATCTCACATGATTCTTCCACTGTGGCCACAGTCTCAAACACTGATCACACATATCAACCCGTGAACTGGAATACTACTCTTATAAGAAATTATTATCTGAGAGAGTGGCGATTCTCTATTGTATCTTTACAAACTTCATATGTTTCAACAAATGACCCAATCATACCCTTATGACCGGATCTTTTGAACCGGGGAAGGAGAATGTCAAAGTTATTTGATCCACACATAAGATTGTAAAGACCTCAAGTCTAAGGACTAGTCATATAATCGATACATGAAAGTTCTCACAGACACATGAGATAAACACTCTATATGAAAACTTTCGGTGGTCAATTCGATGGACACGAGCAACTCATGCATCCGCTAGTAGCCTATGAGATCGGCTACCCCACTTAAGGGCGGATCATATCATCATGCTAGTCTCTCCGCTTTGTGAATGCCCAGATTATTCATAAAACTATGACTATGAACATTTAAGAGTAATGATTCTCATAAGGCGTGGAAGCCATCGTCTTATTACTATAAGGGATTTATTACAGTGTTAATGATTCATATAAGTTATATAAGACATATATAATAAAGATTTCCATTTTATTAATTAATGAAAATATTACAAATACATGTACATATAGCCCATCCACAAGGTGGGTATAGGGCATATCCCTAACAGTGAGTCTGGCCTAGATGATTTATTCAAAGACTTGGATTTGAGTTGCAAAGTGTGGTTTGAAGGTCCTCTGGTTTCATTACTGGGCCTTCTTTGAGGACAATAATATGTGTGACTATTGGGACTATTTCATAGCCCGTAATATAGTATGTCGATACGAAATGCCACATCACATAGTGACAGACAATGGAGTCCAATTTCAAGGAGATGGCATATTTCAAAATCTGAGAATTAGAAGACGTGATCTCAAAAAGATAAGGCCGCTTTCACAAAGGCGTAATCCACCTTGACCCAATGCAGGTAGCGAAGAGCAGAAAGCTGAGCCAGGTCTGGGGGCGACCAGTCTACCTCCCCACAGATAAGGGACACAACGGGACCTTTAGCCCTAAGACCAAAGAAAACTGAGCAATCACCGGAGTAGAATTGACAGAAGGAAACTGTAAGCAGGCCCAAGGGGCAACCAAAGACTTTTACAGGCAAAAGGCACCAAAGGCCAAGAGGAATCCTAAAGAGGTGAAGAAAAACCTCTAGTACGAGGAAAGCCTAATCAATGACGACATCAAGCCAATAGGACAAAGAAAACCCATCGGAATAGGGAATGCATCCATGCATACATGCATACATGTCGCATACACAAAATTTTTGTTTTATGTTCGCAGGTCTTAAAGAAAAAAGGAAAAAGCGGTAAAGACGAGCAACTCCTTGAGAATGAGGATGAGCAAGTCGGGAATAAAGCCCAGAGATGGTTCGGGAATAAAGCCCGGAGGTCGAAGCACCTCACCATCAACTCAGTACTATTCGAGAATAAAACCCATAGATGGTTCGGGAATAAAGCCTAGAGGTCGAAGTACCTCGCCATCAACTCAGCACAGTTCGGGAATAAAGCCCAGAGATGGTTCGGGAATAAAGCCCAGAGGTCGAAGCACCTCACCATCAACTCAACACAGTTTGGGAATAAAGCCCATAGATGGTTTTGGAATAAAGCCCAGAGGTCGAAGCACATCACCATCAACTCAGTACAGTTCGGGAATAAAGCCTAGAGATGGTTCGGGAATAAAGCCCAGAGGTCGAAGCACCTCACCATCAACTCAGTATAGTTCGAGAATAAAGCCCAGAGATGGTTCGAGAATAAATCCCAGAGGACGAAGCACCTCGCCATCACTCAAATCAGTTCAGGAACAAATCCTATGGATCGAAGAATCTCACACTCGGTGGTTTGGGAATAAAGTCCAGGGGTCAAAGCACCTCGCCATCACTCAAATAGGAAGGGTTCAGAAATGAACCAAAGATTAAGCATCTCACACTCGGTGGTTCGGGAATAAAACCCATAGGTCAAAGCACCTCACCATCAACTCAACTCAGTTCAGGAACAAAACCCAGAGATCAAAGTATCTCACACCAGGAATGTTTCAGGAATGAACCATCTCACACCACTAACAGTTCAGGAATGAACCATCTCACACCAGTAACATTTCGGGAATGAACCATCTCACACCAGTAACGGTTTCGGGAATGAACCATCTCACACCAGTAACGGTTCGGGAATGAACCATCTTACACCAGGAATGGTTCGGGAATGAACCATCTCACACTCGGTGGTTTGGGAACAAGACCCAGGGTAGCACCTCGCCACAAACCCAACTCAGAGATCAAAGTAAAACAATAGGTAAGTCCGACAATGGCGGACAAACCAGGTAAGTAAAAATTCATGCATGACTTTGATAGGGTTGTCCCTGTCACACACTGCACAAGCCTCATCAAAGTGGGGGCGACTATAGACACTGCATTTTTCCATAAGCCCAATGATGAGACTCATATGGAGGCACTACCTGAAAAGTTGCAGAAGTCACGGGAAACAAATGCCGATAGGAAAAAACTCCAAAATTAACACCTCATTGAATTCAGACTCACTAACCCGTCGTGGATTCGCTCAGTCGCTATTTTAAACCTTAGCCTCGGCCCAAAACCCCTGTAATTCATGCCATACACGCCCACACCACACAAGGCCTATACAACCCATCCACAAAGCCCACACGCCCATGGCCTTCCGAAATATAAACCCCGTTTTGCTCCTACACTCTACCATACAATGGTCCCTACCACTTAGGGTAAACACTGATCCAGATGTTGATTTCCTAAAATCGACATCCGTCTGAAAATTAGAGTCCGTATATCCCCTTAGAATCATATCCTCATTGGAATACACAAGCATATAATTTCTCGTTCTCTTAAGATACTTGAGAATTTGCTTCACAACCACCCAAATATCCAATCCTGGGCTAGTAAAACTACTGACTACTCCCACTGCAAAACAGATGTCCGGTCTCGTACATAACATAGTATATATGAGACTACCAACTAGTGAGCCATATGAGATATGTCTCGTTTCCTCAACTCCTTGAGGTATTTAGGAGACCGTTCCTTAGACAAATGAATTCCATGTCGATAAGATAAATTTCCTTTATTGGAATTCTGTATCCCAAATCGCACAAGGATCTTGTCGATATAGGATGTATGAGACATAACTAACAGTCATTTCTTACGATCCCGAAGAATCTAGATCCCAAGGACATAACTGGCATCTCCTAAATTTTCATTTGGAATTGGTTAGATAGCCAGGTTTTCATCGTTCGATAATATCTTTACATCATTCACAATGGGTAAAATATCATCGACGTACAAAATGAGAAAAACCACCTTCCCATTAATGACGCGCTTGTATATACAATGCTCATCAACATTCTGCTCAAAGTCATAAGACTTGATCGTGGAATCAAATCTTATGTTCAAAGATCGAGATGATTGCTTGAGTCCATAAATGGACCTTTGCAGCTTGCAAAATTTTAGCTATAGAACTTGGGCTATGAATCCTTCTGGTTGTACCATATGGATACACTAATCAAGATTGACATTCAAGAATGTAGTCTTGATGTCCATTTTCCAAATCTCATAGTCATAATATGTGGCAATTAACTAAAGAATGCTGATGGATTTTAGCATGGCTATTGGTGAGAAAGATTCCTCATAGTCAACTCTCTCTTTCTAGGTATAACCTTTGGCCACTAGCCTATCTTTGAAGTTCTGTACCTTCCCATCTACTCCCCTCTTCCTATTGTAGATCCACTTGCAACCTATAGGTTTTACCCCATTAGGTTAGTCTATAAGTTCCCATACTGAGTTGGAGTACATAGACTCCATCTCAAGGTTTTGAGCCATTTCCTCTTTATCAGAATCATCCATTGCACTAATTGTGCCTCTCCTACTTCTAGATAAGGATCAAGTTGTCATACAACCCTCCCACTACGTCTAGGTGGTAGATCATTCTGACAAACTTGCATTTGATGCTCAGATGTTGAAGGTGCTATGTGTTTGTCAACTATTATTGACGATGGTGTGCTGGTCGAACCAGAAAGTAACTCCATGAGTAACACCTTACTACATGATTTGAACTCCCTCATATAGTCATTCTTTAAAAACGTAGTGTTTTTTTATACAAATACTTTGTTATCTTCAGGGCTATAAAAGAATCCACCATTAGTCTCCTTAGGATAGCCTAAAAATAGACACACATGTGAACGTGGCTCCAAATTAGTAGTCTTATTCTTCAGCACATGTGCTGGACACCCTCATATGCGAAAATATCATAAAATGACTTTACGGCCACTCCACAACTCTAAATGAGTCTTAGGAACAGACTTAGATGAAATTACATTAAAGATATACATTTCTGTTTGCAATGCATACCCCCAGAACGAACTAGGTAGTGAGCTATAACTAAACATATGATGGTAATAATAAAAGCAAGATAACAAATATATTGAGAGAAAACAACTAAACAGTAAAGAAACATGCGTAGAATAACCAAACATGAGTAAAATGATGAAAATAGGTTTAAAATGAAAGAAAAACAAGAAAAAAAACATATGGCAGAAATGTTGGACAATTACGACCCATATCATCACTATTTGTACAGAACATGGTGTTGTTGTACAAATTAAGTATGTGACAAAGGAAATTGCTCTTTTATCATTTGTAATTGGATTACCTGGATATATAAATGATAAAAGTCCATATGATTAGTTCCGGATTAATATCGTAAGGTTTAATCATTAAATATCCCTAGTCGTAGTATTATCGAGACTGGACATCGATAATGCGGAATAGGCTAGTATTGCACTTGTGCACGTTATGGAAGCGTATCAGTATAGTTCTCATATATTTGAGTATTGGATACTCATGCAAGTGCAATAGGAGGTTCTGTTTACCGATGGTACGGAAACAGCTTCGCTCTGGATAGACCCATCGGAATCCCATTGGTAGTATGACTATGTGTCTATGGGAATCCGAATCAGGGTAGGTGTATTTGGTCTTAACCTGAGACTTGCATCGCTATTACTTGCGACAATCAATATAATTTGGTTTTGGTCGTCCGAGACTTTAACAGGTTCTGTGTACACCTCTTCTAGGTATACTGAGAATTGTAGTGTATTGGGTGTGATGTCAAGATAGAAGTATCACTTCAGTCATATGGAGATGATGATCACGCAGGGATACATAACTGGTACTCTAAGTGCTATAGCCATCGGGGAAGTATGACTAGGTCATGACTTTCCGATCATAAAGAGACTAGTTGCTAGTGATCCGATATATGCTTCGTACGGGGCAGGCACAACTCCAGCCCCAGGCCTAGCATGTGACATCTGATACTGGATCGTAATGCGCAATACTACGTATACTATGCCTGACAAGGATCTTGTATTTCGTAGCAGAATATTTCTGGAGAATTGGGTAGGCACGGTGTTTTGCTAGAAGCCAACCATGTCTTGTAAATCGGTAAAGATGTGGTGTTGGGTACGCACGTATTTGGATAGTCCGATAACCGTATTTACTGCCAACATATCCAGAGATCTCTTGGGTCACATCCCAAAGATTCACCGATGATATTTGACTCGAACAATATTAATCTGGGATTAATTAAGAGAGAGAAAATTAATCTGGGATTAATTACGGCAAGAATTAATCTAGGATTAATTATCAGAGAAAGAATTAATCTGGGATTAATTGCGTCGAGAATTTATCTGGGATTAAATTCGTCGAGAGGAGATAACGCGATTAATTTGGAAATTGGATTTTACTATTTAATTTATTTAATTATGCTAAAATAATATATTAGATATATTAATTGAAATCAGATTTCATAGCGGAATTAAAATTGGATTTTAATTCTGGTGAACAAATTAATTTAGAATTGATTCGTAAGTGACTTTCGTAATAATTTTGCTGGGCATTATTACTTAATTAAATTAGATTTAATTGCGTCGCGACGGAAAATTCATTTAATCGAATTAAACGAATCCGAGCCCAAAGCGTGTTGTGTAAGTAATTTGAATTTTGAATTCAATGTGGTGGAACCCACTCACTTACATCAACTAGTCATTTGTTGATGAAAGTTGTTGGGATATTAAATTGGATTTCACTAACCCATCACACCAATCAACAAAATGACATTCTACTAATGAATTTTTGAAAATCATGGCTGAGAACAAAAAGGCCATTGTCTTCTTCTTTTTCTAATAGGCCGAAAGAATTGAAAAAAGCAATTCATTTTGCTTTTCTTAAGAACAAAAGCCAATGGCCTCTGAATTTTTTAAAATGGTCGAATAAGCAAAAGCAATATGGCCGAATGCTATAGCCTCTGCATTTTTTGAAAATGCAAAAGGGCAACTGACCTCTGTCTAATTCATTTTGGCCGAATGCCCTTGGTTCAACATGCCGATTGCTTCCCTCTCTCTTGGGAAAATTTGCTTCTCATTGGGAGATAAAATTTGTTCCATTTTGTTCTTTTTAGCACATATGGGAGTCAATTGAAGGTGATAGGGATACTCACCAATGAGCTTGGAAGCTTCAACATCCATGGAGTTTTTTTTTTGAAATCCTAAATCCGATCAATGTACTTCCGTAACTTTCTTGATTAATTCACACAATAATCACGCTTAGAGATCTCGTGGCATGTCTAGGACATTTACAATGGTATCAGAGCGAGATCTAAGCATGATTTAATTTCTAGGGTTTATAGACTTTATTTGGGGATTTTTGCTTGGAGCTTGTAAATGCCTAAATTGGTTGTTTGGACATGGTTGGATGATGATAACTTGGAGTTATGCATGATTGATTTTGTGAAAAATGGATTAGATTAATTTTCCCTAAAATCTATACCTTGGCCCAATACACCATAGGAATTGCTCATGGTAATTTTTTTGAAAATTGACAATTGGATGTGTTTAATGGCATGATAGAAATATTGAATGTTGATTTAATTAGATTGAAATCAAATTGAATGATTTTTGTTTCCATTGCCGTGAGATGTGAAGCATGTTGTAGAATTGATTTTGCCCCAATTTTGTGTTGGACATGAATGTGGGAATTAGGCATGATTAATTAGATTAAAATAATGTTTTGGAAACATTAGGTTAATTAATTAATTATGGTGATTGCACTTTAATTGAATTAATATGTAATTTGGAATGTTGTATTAATTTAATTGTTGTAATTGGGCTTAATGGGCTTGGTTGGGCCAAGTTTGGTTTTGGTCAATTGGATTGGATCCAATTGGGCCTAAACCATTTCCATAAAGTCCAGAATAAGACTATTGGACCTTTAATAATTTAATTGGGCCTAATGGGCCAAAATTGATTCTATGGCATAAGGTGATTCTTATTGGGCCTAGGCATTATGGGTTATATCCATTTTGGCCAAAAGCCCAAGACTAAAGAATTAATTAAAAGCCATTGGACTTTAATTAAAAGTATTGGATACTAATTGGGCCTTTGAGACCCATGTAGATTGGATTTGGAATCCAAGTCTAAAAGGCACTTTTAAAAGTGTAATTATTTAATTTGGAATTAAATATGAATTAGTATTGGATACAATTTAAATTGGATTTAAAATTGTAGTTCGATATAATTCATGAATACTTACTTTGATTATTTATTCTTAAACGAGTTGTACTCGCGCAAATCAAATCGTTGTTTGAACATTGGATGGTCATTAATTCAAAGATTAATTAATTGGATTAGATTGATTGAATAACATGCTTTGTGTGAATACTTGGATGTATGAATGAATAATGTATATCAGATGGATATTAGAAGGGTGAGGGTAGTTTTGGAAATTGTTGTAATAAATTTAGAATTTATTAAATTGGACTTGCGTGTCCAGCCTATTATCTCCTTATCTCATTATATTTCTCTTCTCACCAATTCCCCTCAATGTAAATGAGGTTTCTTTAGAAGTATTATGTAATTGGGTAGAAGTAATAATAGTGCTAACGGGAGAGAGGAAAGTGAGAGATTTGTTCTAGGAACAATTTGTTGTATATCCATCTGCATATCATTATTAATTTTATCCGCGCCTTATTATGCTTTTAGAATGCATGCTTAAAGGGTGTATGATGAGACCTAATCAAAGATAATAAAATGGTTGCCAAATCGCGACAAAAACTATCATTTTATATTAATCATTTTTCCTTCCATTGAGTGATTCTCTCTCAAGATCCAAGATTGGCATTGTTTTGTTGGCCAAAGTCAAGACATTTGTCCATCGCGGATGTGTTTGAATCATGAAAGCTTTGTTCCATATCGTACGTCTTGGGCAAGTTGTGATTTGTTGCCCAAAGTCAAGTTCACTTCTTGTTCATCGACCTCGATTACGAAGCTTTCCCACTGTCAAAGGGTCACGCTTAACTAGTTTCATTAAGCTTGTTGAGCCAAAGCCAAGGCTTAGTTGATTCAGAGGAAAAAGGTTAGGAAATATATTGGATATATTTACATATATTGGATATATGTTTCAGACTTGGAGGTCCACCTACTGGATCTCGGAATTGGATGGGATCCAATTGATCTTAGATATTTACCTAGTTATATTTTATACAGCTTGTTGGCCAAAGTCAAGGTTGTGTGTTATTTAACGGGATCCTAGCCCACTAGGAAACTAGGTTTCCTGAGTACTCCAGAGAGGGTTAAAGGCTCGCCGAAAAATAGTGGGAGGCAAGTATTAAATTTGCAATTTCGTTTAAATACTTGCCAATACGCGTTCATTTCATTTTTCGTCATTAATTATTTATAAATATATTAGTTGGACTAATATTCAATTGTTGTTTTAATTTAACAGTTGGACTGTATTCAAACTACTTTATTTGTGGTTGGTTATATAGTTGGACTATAGTAATCAATACATTTGAATATAACCGATCAATTATCGTTGATGATATAGTTAGACTATAGTAATCATTGCATTTAATTGTACCTGAAATCGTTGATTGGATAGTTGGACTATAGTAATCAAGATGACTGAAAGATTAGCATCAAATGGCATAATCCTGGGGAAAATATCTTTAACGGCTCTAATTTTCAAATTGGGAATAGAACTTCAGGATAGTCCTCGGAGCTGAGAAGTTATTCTATTTGATAGAGAAACCTCTCTAGCATGAGCCTGGAGTTGAACGAATAGTAGAACATGAGCTTAGGAAGACTAATTGTGATGATAACTTTAAGGCTCAATCTATTCTGCACAGCCAGAGCTTCTTAAAAGTACATATCCCAGGTTGTCTGCCTAAACTATGGCAAACGGGGTCACTAGAAGTGTGACTACCGTATGAACAGGGCAGACATGAAGGAAATGAAGGCGGGACAAGGTTACGGCTTCAAGTATGTTTGTTATAAACATGTTCACTACTGGTTTTAAAATTGGATTTTTGATACTAGATGTGGTACATAAACATGTACTGATGTGCGGGATCTGCTGATTAGCAGGACACTGGCTTCAGATGAGATCAACCTGTGAGTTAGAAATGGGACGTGAGTCGCTGTTTTAGCCGTAGAAACCTAAGTTTTGAACTGCCATTTGGGCATGTACTTAAATTAGGAGACTATTATAATGTATCTAGTTTGACTAGGAATATTATCTCTGTATCTAGTTTAACTCGTTGCGGGTATACCTTTATATTCCGAAACACCAGGTGTTTTGTTTATAAAGATGATATTGAGATAAGCACATTAGATGTGAATAACAGTATTTATATTTAGAATTTAAATGAATCTCAAACATATAATATGAAAAACAAATAGCTCAAATTGAGTGAATCAAATGAGACTTATTTGTGGTATTGTTGTCTGGGACATATTAACAAGACTCGTATATCCACACTTTTGAAGAGTGGATACTAGGACGGATTTGATTCTAATTCAAATGATGTCTACGAATCTAGTTTATTAGGCAAAGTGCCTAAAACGCCTTTTACTTGGTAAAAGTGCAAGTGCCACTGATCTGTTAGCCCTCGTTCATAGTGACGTAAGTGGGCCCATGTCTGGCTAGGCTAGAGGTGGATATGAATACTTCGTAACCTTTACGGATGTGGCATCATGTTACAGTTATGTGTATCTTATGAAACACAAGTCAGAAACTTCTGAGTAATTCAAAGAGTTTCGAAACGAAGTAAGAAAACAGACCAGTAAAAGTATTAAAAACATTACGGTCAGACCATAGTGTAAAATACTTAAACATATAAGTTTCAAGATTACTTGAAAGAGTATGGTATTCTTTCACAATGGACTCCTCACTGGACACCTCAATTTGACGGTATGACCTAACAGAGAAACCGAACTTTGTTGGACATGGTAATGTTGATGATGAGTCGTTCAGAGCTACCAATTTCCTTCTGAGGATAGACATTAAAAAGTGCAATACTTATTTTGAATAAGGTTCCATGAAAATCTATTAGACAGACTTCGTATTAGATATGAACATAGAAGAAACCGAGTTTCTCATTCCTGATGATTTGGGAATGCTGGGCATACGCTATATGTTTGGATGGTACCAAACTAGAACCCAAATCGGATAAGTGCCTATTTGTAGGTTGTCCTAGGGAAACCAAAGTATAGTACTTATACAACTTACAAGAGAACAATGTAATTGTTGCTCTCCATGCGGTTTTCCTAAGAGGAACTCCGATATGCAGTGGTAAGTGGGAGGAAAGTAAAACTCGATGAAAATCGAAGTAATACTGTTCCAGGCACCGAATCCTTTACGAAACAGAAACAGTTCATCAAGGATGAAACTGTACCATAATCTTCGAATACACAAGAACCGCGTAGGTCGGAGAGAGTCAGAAAACAACCTGTGAGGTATGGGTTTCTGATCTCATCTCATGTAGATATTAATCTTATTGAGAAAGACGAACCGACTAAGTATGAGGAAGTGATACAAGGTATCGACTCCTTTTATGACAAAGTACCATGATGTCCGAAATGGATTCCATGTATATCAACCAAGTTTGGATACTTGTTGATGTACTATAAGGCATTGTGCCTATTGTTACTATATAAGTCTTCAAGGAAGACATACATGGACGGCAACATACAAATGTACACATCCAGGCTTGTACAGAAAGGTATCTGCAAGGACATAATGTCGATTATGACGAAACTTTTTCACCTATTGCCATGATTAAATCCATTCGAATAACGCTTTCTATAACTGCATATTTCATTTATGTAATATAACAGCTGGACGCCAAAACCGCTTTCCTTAACGGAAACCTTTTGGAGGATGTTTGTATGCAACATCCTGACGGTTTTGTAGTGCCAAAACATGCAAACAAGGTTTGCAAGTTAAACCGATCCATTCATGGATTGAAGCAAGCATTGTATTCTTGGAACCAGCGTTTTGATGTAATCATAATGGTATATGATTTAATTCAAAACGAAGATGATTCTTGTCTATTTAAAAAGGTTAGTGGGAGTGCACTGACAATGATTGTCCTATACATTGATGATGTATTGCTTCATAGCAATAACATTCCCATACTAAAATCGGTGAAAGCTTGGCTTTAATGAAAAATTCTCCATGGTATACCTGGGAGAAGCAAGCTTTATTCTAGGAATAAATATCCACTGGGATAGATCTAGAAAGCTGCTGACACTCTCTCAGGGTTCGTACGTTATGAAATGTACGCGACCTGATGTCTCATATGTTTTGAGCATATGTAGATGCTATAAGGCCAATCCAGGTGATGGTCACTGGATTGATGTAAGGAACATCCTTGAGTATCTTGGATGAACCAATGATGTTTTCTAAGAATATGGGGAAATGAGAACTTGAGGTGACTAGGTTAACCGCTGCAAGTTTCCAAACCGATGAAAACGACTGTAAGTCACAATAAGGGTACGTATATAGTTTGAACAAATGAACAGTGAGGTGGAAATCTTCCAAGCAAGATATTGTTGTCGAATAAAAAACAAGAGCGGAATATTGCTGCAGCTGAGGCAGCAAAAGAAGCATTTTTGGATCTATAAAATTCCTAATTGGATTAAGAGTAGTTCTGTTAGCAGCTGAGCTATGCTACAGCGCAGGCTAAGGAATCGCGGTCTCATCAATGATCCAAGTATGTACTTCAACTAATTCATTTGATTCGTTCGATCATACATCATGGCGATGTGATGATCGAATAAATCGCATCATATGATAATCTTGCAAATCTGCTGACGAAAGCTGTTTCTCAGCAGAATTTGAGCGACCAGTGCATAGTTCAGGTGTTGGACACTTGATTGATTGGCTATAGGCCAAGTGGGAGATTGTTGGACAATTATGACCCATATCATCACTATTTGTACAGAACATGGTGTTGTTGTACAAATTAACTATGTGACAAAGGAAATTGCTATTTTATCATTTTGTAATTGGATTACTTGGATATATAAATGATAAAAGTCCTTATGCTTAAATTGGATTAATAAGATATGAGACAATATTAATCCACGAACGGTTTAATCATTAAATATCCCTAGTCGTAGTATTATCGAGACTGGACATCGATAATGCAGAATCGACTAGTATTACACTTGTGCGCGTTATGGAAGCTTAACGACATAGTTTTCATATATTTAAGTATTGGATACTTATGCAAGTGTGATAAGAGGTTATGTTAGCCGTTGGACCGGGAATAGCTTCGCTCTGGATAGACCCCTCGGAGTCCCATTGGTATTATGACTATGTGTCTATGGGAATCCGAATCAGGGTAGGTGTATGTGATCTTTAACCTGAGACTTGCATCGCTATTACTTGCGACAATCGGTTTTCTTTGGTTTTGGCCGTCCGGAGCTTTAACAGGTTCTGTGTACGCCTCTGCTGGGTTTACTGAGAATTATAGTGTATTGGTTGTGATGTCAAGATGAGAGTATCACTTCAGTCATATGGAGACGATGATCACGCAGGATACGGTACTAGTACTCTTAAATGCTGCAGCTATCGGGATAATATGACTAGGTTATGATTATCCGATTACAGAGACTAGTTAAGCGGGATCCGATATATGCTTCGTACAGGGCAGACACAATTCCAGCCATAGGCCTAGCATGTGACATCTGATACTGGATTGTATTACGCAATACTTAGTATACTACGTCTGATACATATTATATATTCTTTGTTGAAAATTTCTAGAGAATTGGGTAGGCACGATGTTTTGCTAGAAGCCAACCATGTCTTGTAATTAGGTGAGAACATGGTACAAGGTACGCATGTATTTGATAGTCCGACAATCGTATTTACTGCCAACATATCCAGGGATCTCTTGGGTCGCTTCCCAAAGATTCACCAATGACATTTGACTCGAACAGAATTAATCTGGGACTAATTATGAGAGAGAAAATTAATTTGGGATTAATTGCGGTAATAATTTATCTGGGATTAAATTCGTCTAGAAGAGAGAGCGCGATTAATTTGGAATTAATCGGTAAAATAAATTTATTAGTCAAATTGGATTTTTCTATTTAATTTATTTATTTGGGCTAAAATAATATATCGGATATATTAATTGAAATTGGATTTCAATACGAGATTAAAATTGGATTTTAATTCGAGCGAATGAATTAATTTAGAATTAATTTGTAAGCAACTATCGTAATAATTTTGCTAGGTATACTTATTTAATTAAAATGGATTTAATTATGTCACAACGGAAAATTCGTTTAATCGGATTAAACGAACCCGGGCCCAAAGTGTGTTGTGTAAGCTAACTTGAATTGGAATTTAACTTACATCACTTGTGAACTTGTGATGGAAGTGGTTGGCAAAAATAAATTGGATTTATTACACAACACACCAACCAAATCCACATAACTATTCATCTTCTCTCTTTCTTTCTCCTTTAGCCGAACACTCTCTCAACTTGGAGGAATTTTTGTTGCAAAACTTTCAAGCAAGCTAGCACTTCAAGAGTTGGATTAAGG
>SKCR01048302.1:0-40424 GCA_019454045.1 Zanthoxylum bungeanum | reverse complement strand
TTTCTGAAGTTCGTCCGACATATAGCCAAGCATTATGCAAACTGCTTGCTCATCATCATCGATGTGTTTCTTCCAAGCATCAAATGTATTTTGGTCAGCATCTTCTGCGGGTTCATGGGGAAATGGTCTTCAAGAACATAGAAAATCTTTTCTTGTCGTAAGACAATTTAAGGTTTCTAAACCAGTCATTGTAGTTGTCCCTTTGAGCTTATGCTCATCAAGGATGGACCAAAGTGATATTCTGTTTGCCATTTGAATGTTTGTGAATATTTTAACCTACCTGTTAAGAGAGAATGTTAAAATTATGAATATGTTTTCATTAATGTTTCATAATAAAATGGGCTTTTAATATTATGAAGTTGCTCCCACTCATTGTTTTAAAATTTTAAGCAAATCGCATTAACCCCAATATGATGGATTTCTTATGGGCAATGATCCCATTATCATCATTTCACAACTCTGACTAGGGCCGGTCGTTATAAAATACAATAATTAGGTAGGTTCCCAACCAATTTATGATATAAATCACAATTCCTTGATCATTGGGTTGGGCAATCAAACATGCCATAGCTTATGCTAGTCATTGTGGACCCAATCTTTGCCACTAAGTTATAAGACCACACCTAAGGGTCGCTGCGTCTTATGACTCAGAAAAGTCAAACCATTGTCAATAGTATGATTTAGGGACAAATTGGTATTGGTCAGTCTGGTAAAGCCTAGTCCTGCCAATACGGTTTAAGCCATTTGGTCTATACTTTACAATGGGAGACAAATTTTAGACTAAATTAATATTGAGGATTTTAGCAAGTTTAAGTGAATAACTGTCAAATGGATTCCTCCATTGAAAATTCCCCAGAGGGAGGGTGGAGCGAACTCTCTTAAATACCCTTATCTCTTAGGCTCTTATTGCCTTGGTGATAGGAATAAACAATAGATCCTCCAAATTAGTCCAACACTTTAAATATGCTTTAAGGTAAGCTTTGAGTAAATGATTATCTAGATGTCTTCACAGCTTTTCCTTTTGGCTATAAAAAGGTAGTGAGTGAAGGAAGACATGAATCATTATCTAACTCTAGTAATACCTTTGGTTAAATTAACTTTAGTTTGGAAAGTCTTATTAACGCCTCGGTCCCACCACACTTGTATATTTTATAATGTCTTTTATTATAAACAAGTGATTTAAATTTATTAGCCTTAAAGGTAATAAATCTCTAAGTTCATCACAAAATAATTACTTAGCTAAGGGATAAGCAATACACTCTCTATTTCCTTAGAAAGTCTCTAGATGCTTGCACCCTAAAATAATCATGCCAATTCTAATCATACATAGAATCATCAAGCATATGAGTTTTAATATGTTGGAATTATTTTAGGCATTAATAACTTGATTAATATTTAATTATGATATTGCATTTTATTTTATTCAAATAAATTTACTATTCACGTTTTACAGATGCGTGAACTTTAAATGTAATTTCACAATTCAAATCTTAACCAAATCATGCAAAACTTATGCCTAAAATTAAGTTCAGGGTGTTAGCTTTCCAACTAACTTTTACACACCCAATTTCGAGTTCAAATGAAAGAGAACTAATCAAAACAAAAACAGCGCGCTGATACCACTGTTGGGAAGCGGCCGCGAGTGCGCAGCGGAAAATTAAATAATCAAATTATGATGCCGCTATCCATTTGCCCAAGACCATTTTTTTTTTTATTATTATACAAGCCTAGGCATGTTACTATATATTCTAAGTATAAAAACTCATAAAACATGTAAAGAACATAAACCTAAACATGCTAACTATCATAAGAACTCTAATTTAAAATAAAGAAAGAAAACGACTACTTGAACCGAAGACTCCTCCAGTCCTCCCTCCAATCTACAAGATTTTTTAAACTCAGCAAGCTCTTCCACGTTCCAAAGAGCCACCCAAGTGTGTGGCCTCCAAAGGTGCACACACCAAAGCCAAAACTCAATGGTAAGACTACGCCTTGAGTGCACTGTTGGGTTTTCTTGGTCAAACCAAGATCAAATTAAGCAATGAAATGTGAATACAATAAATTAAAGTAGCGGAAATACTCACTTTGATCAGCTTTGGATGCGATGAACACAAAAAATTCTGCTCCAAGCTTTTCTTTCTTTGGTATGATTCGGCCAAGCCCTTGCAATTGGTCTTCAAGCTCCAAGCTTTGTGAATGATTCCATGCTCAAGAGTTGGTTTCCCTATCACCTTTGTAAGACTCATTGTGTGCTAGCACTTGTGAAAATTTGCAACAAATCTTCCAATTTTCCCTCTTGAAATTCGGCCAAGCTTAGAAAATTTTGAGAGAAAAAAAATTGCACTTTGGGCGTGAGAGATGGAGAGAGAGAGAGAAGAAAAATTGTGTTATTTGATTTCAAAAACCAAATTAAAAGATATACCAAATATTTGGTATAAGTCATTCAATTCTTACACATCTTTGGTGTGTTGGACAAGTTATCACCAACCCACCAAAAACCCATCAACATAAAATGACTAGGTGATGTGAGTTGTGATGTGAGTTGTGGGCCCCACTTGATTCAAAATCGAGTGGGCCCGCAACACATCCCGGGCTCGGGTTCGCTAATTCCGAATTAACGAACTTTCCGTTGCGACGTAATTAAATTAAATTTAATTAAATAGTCATGCCTAAAAATTACTATTCACGTCGCTAGCGAATTAATTCTAAATTAACTCGTTTGCCCGAATTAAAATCCAATTTTAATTCCGTGTCGAAATCTAATTTCGGTTAATATATCGAATATATTATTTTATCAATTAATTCCAAATTAATCGTTCTCTCTCTTTAAATAGAATTTTATCCCAGATAAAATATCTCTGTAATTAATCCTAGATTAATTTTCTCTCTCTTATAATTAATCCCTGATTAATTATAAGAGTCATACGTCATCTGTGAATCTTCGGGAAGTGACCCATGAGATCCCTGGATATGTTGGAGTAAATCCGATCGTCAGACTATCCGAACACGTACGTACCTAGTACTACGTTATTACCGATTTACCAGACATGGTTGGCTTCTAGCAAAACACCTTGCCTACCCAATTCTCCAGAAATATTCTTAAAGGAAATGTAATCTATATCACGTAGTATACGTAGTATTGCGTATAGCGATCCAGTATCGGATGTCACGTGCTAGGCCTGAGGTGGAATTGTGTCTGCCCCATACGAAGCATATATCGGATCTCTGGTAACTAGTCTCTATAATCGGATAAACATGACCTAGTCATATTATCTCGATAGCTGCAGCATATAAGAGTACCAGTTCCTTATCCTACTTGACCATCATCTCCATATGACTGAAGTGATACTTCCGTCTTGACATCACACCCAATACACTACGATTCTCAATATACCCAGAAGAGGCGTACACAGAACCTGTTAAAGCCCTGGACGACCAAAACCAAAGTATATTGATTGTCGCAAGTATTAGCGATGTAAGTCTCAGGTTAAGACCAAATACACCTACCCTGATTCGGACTTCCATAGACACATAGTCATACTACCAATGGAATTTCGAGGGGTCTATCCAGAGCGAAGCTGTTCCCGTACCATCGGTAAACACAACCTCCTATTACACTTGCATAAATATCCAATACTTAAATATATGAGAACTATGCTGTTATGCTCCCACAACGCGCACAAGTGCAATTATAGTCTATTCCGCCTTATCGATGTCCAGTCTTGATAATACTACGACTATGGATATTTAATGATTGAACCTTCGTGGATTGATATTGTCTCATATCATCTCAATATGGAACTAATCATATGGACTTTTATCATTTATGTATCTTGGTATTCTAATTACAAATGATAAAAGAGCAATTTCCTTTGTCACATAGTTAATTTGTACAACAACACCATGTTCTGTACAAATAGTGATGCTATGGGTCATAATTGTCCAACAATCTCCCACTTGGCCTATAGCCAATCACTCAAGTGTTATACTCCTGAACTATATACGGGTCGCTCAAACTTCTGATGAGAAACTGCTTTCGTCAGCGGATTTGCAAAGTTATCATCTGATGCGATTTATTCGATCATCACATCGCCACGATGTATGATCCGAACGAATCAGATGAATAGTTGAAGTGCATACTTGGATCGTTGATGAGACTATTGATTCTTTAGCCTGTGCTGTAGCCTAGCTCATCTGCTAACATAACTACTCCTAATCCAATTAGGATTATATAGATCCAAAGTGCTTCTATTGCTGCCTCAGCTGCAACAATATTCCGCTTTTGTTGTTTATTCGGTAACAATATATTGCTTGGAAGATTTCTAGCTCACTGTTCCGTTATTCAAACTATATAGTACCTTTATTACGACTTATAGTCATTATTGTCGGTTTGGAAACTTGTAGCGGTGAACCCAGTCACTTCAAGTTCTCCTTCTCCATAACTTAAGAAAGCATCCTTAGTTCATCTAAGATACTTAAGGATGTTTTAACATCAATCAAGTGACTATCACTTGGATTGGCCTGATTGTGACTCCATATGCTCAAAGCATATGAGACATCAGGTCGCGTACATATATTTCAATGTACGAGTTCTCGAAGAATGCCAACAACTTTTAGATCTATCCAAGTAGATCTTTATTCCTAGAATAAATGTTGTCTCTCCCAAGTAGTCTACAGAGAATTTTCATGAAAGCCAAGCTTCACCGATTGTATTATGGGAATGTCATTTCCAAGAAATGATATATCATTATTATTTAGGACAATCATTGTCAGTGCGCTCCCACTAACCTCCTTATATACACAAGAATTATATTCGTTTTGAATTAAATCATATACCATTATGATCTTATCAAAACGATAGTTCTAAGAACGCAATGCTTGCTTCAATCCATAAATGGATCGATTTAACTTGCAAACCTTGTTTACTCGTTTTGGTACGACAAAACCGTTAGGATGTTTATAAACATCCTCCAAAAGGTTTTCGTTTAAGGAAATCGGTTTTGATCTTCAGCTGCCATATTTCATAAATGAAACATGCAGCATTAGCAAGCATTATCCAAATGGATTTAATCATGGCAACGATTAAAATGTTTCGTCGTAATCGACACAATGTTGATAACGATACATTTTCGCTACAAGCCTAGCTTTGTACGTGGGTATGTTGCCATCCATGTTTGTCTTCCTTGAAGACTCATTTAGTACTAACAGGCACAATGCCTTCAAGTACATAAACCAGTGTCCAAACTTGGTTGTATACATGAATCCATTTCGGACTTCATGGCATTTTACCATAATAGGGAGTCGATACCTTGTATCATTTCCTCATACGTAGTCGGTTCGTGTTCCTCAATAAGATTGACATCTTCCTGAGGTGAGATCAGAAACCCATACCTCCCAGGTTATTTTCTGACTCTCTCTGACTTGCGCGGTTCTTGTGTATTTGAAGATTGTGGTACCGTTTCATCCCTGATGAACTGTTTGTGTTCCGTTAAGGAATCGGTGCCTAGAACAGTATTACTCCGATTTTCCTCGAGTTTTACTTTCCTCCCACTTACCACTGCATATATGTATTCCTCTTAGGAAAACCGCATGGAGAGCAACAATTACATTGTTCTCTTGTGAGTTGTATAAGTACTATACTTTGGTTCTAGTTTGGTATCATCCAAACATATGCACAACATTCCCAAATCTCCAGGAATGAGAAAACCCGGTTTCTTTCCTGTTCATATCTAATATGAAGTCTGTCTAACATATTTTCATGGAACCTTATTCAAAATAAGTGTTGCACTGTTTAATGCATATCCATAGCAGGAAAATGGTTAGCTCAGAGCGACTCATAATTAACCTTATAATGTCCAATAAAATTCGGTTTCTCCGTTTGGACACACCGCTCAATTGAGGTGTTCCGGGAGGAGTCCAATGTGAAAGAATACTATACTCTTTCAAATAATTGAGAAGCTTATTGCTTAAGTATTTCCATCACGGTCTAACCGTGATAGTTTTAATACTTTTCCGATCTGTTTTTATACTTTGTGTCGAAGCTCTTTGAATTTATCAAAAGTTTCCGATTTATGTTTCAAAAGAAACACATAACCATAACGCGATGCCACATCCGTAAAGGTTACGAAGTGTTCATATCCACCTCTAGCCTAGCTAGACATGGGCCCACTTACGTCACTATGAACGAGGGCTAACAGATCGGCGGCACTTGCACTTTTACCAAGTAAAAGGTGTTTTAGGCACTTTGCCTAATAAACTAGATTCGTAGACATTATTTGAATTAGAATCAAATCCGTCCTAGTATCCACTCTTCGAAAGTGTGGATATACGAGTATTGTTAGATGTGTCACAGACAACAATGCCACTTATAAGTCTCATCTGATTAATTCAGTTTTGAGCTATTTGTTTGTCATGTCATACGTTTATCTTGAATTACACATACATTGCCTTGTTCTAAGCTACAAAAAAAGACAATTTCGAAAACGAGTCAATGATGTCCCTCCATAGATTAGCCTATATAAGCCGCAGCTAAAGTTGCAAAAATAAGAGCTTGAATACCGCTTGTAAATAATCCAAAAAAAACATGACAGGTATAGGAACCACTAAAGGGACTAAAGAAACAAGAACACTGTATTCACATCTAATGTGTTTATCTCTATCATCTTTATAAAATAAAACACTTTAGTGTTCTAGAATATAAAGGTATACCGCAACAGGTTAAACTTAGATATAGAGATAATGTTTCTAGTCAAACTATATACATTATAACAGTTTCCTAATTTAAGTACTTACCCTAAGGGTAGTTCCTAAACTTAGGTTTCTACGGTTAAAACAGCGACTCTCGTCCCGTTTCTGACTCGCAGATAAATCTCATCTGAAGTCAGTCTCATGCTTATCAGCAGATTCCGCACATCAGTACAACATTTAGTATCAAAATCCAATTTTGAAACCAGTAGTGAACATGTTTATGACAAACATACTTGAAGCCGGAGCCTTGCCCTCTTCACTTCCTTCACGTCTGCCTTGTCCATACGGCAGTCACGCTTCCAGTGACCCTGTTTTCCACAGTTTAGGCAGACATCTTGTGATATGTTCTTTGTCTTCATAGAAGATTGTGATGATTTTGCATTTGCCCCTTTATAGATGCTCTGGCTCTGCCTCCTTGAGCATAGCCATTAACTCTCCAAGAGTTTACTCTTGGTTCATAATGAACCTGTCCAGCTTTCGGGTAGAGACTATAAGATCAAATCTTGGTAGTCTCGGCCACGTAGGTAATGCCTAGCTAACCTAGCTGATCGATGTCAGCAATCATCTGCGACACCTAGTGCTCGACAGATGTACCCTCTGACATACACGAGCGAAAGAGCTTCTTTTGTAATTTGTACTTCTAAGATCTAAGAATAAATCTATGAAGATCTTTAATTTTATCATCATGGTACAATAATCTAATTCTTAATTCTGACGACGGAATTAAAGTGTCATTGCATCAAGTATAAAGGATTGAGCACTAAAGTTATCATCACATGAATCTTCCAAAGATCATGTTCTACTATTTGCTCAACTCCGGGCTTAGGCCCGAGATGTAATTCTATCAAATAGAATAACTTCTCAATTCCTAGGACTATCCTGGAGTTCTATTCCCAATCTGAAAATTAAAGCCGCTTAAAGACATTTTCACATAGGATTATGTTTTAAACGCTAATCTTTCAGTAATCTTGATTTCAATAGTGCAACTATCCAATCAACGATTTCGGGTACAATTAATATAATGATTACTATAGTCTAACTATATAATCAACTATAATTTGATTGGTTAAATCAAATATATTGATTATTATAATCCAATTATATAATCAACTATAAATTGAAAAGTTTGAATACAGTCCAACTGTTTAATTAAACAACGATTAAATATTAGTCCAACTAATATATATTTATTTAAAATTGACGAAAATGATATTAGTTTGTATTGGCAAGTATCTAAACGAAATTTCAAATTTAATACTTGCCTCCCACTATTTTTCGGCGAGCCTCGAACCCTCTGTTGAGTACTCAGGAAACCTAGTTTCTTAGTGGGCTAGGATCCCGTTAAATAACACACAACCTTGACTTTGGCCAACAAGCTGTACGATATTTAACTAGGTAGATCTCTAAGATCAATTGGATCTCATCCAATTCCTAGATCCAGTAGGTGGACATCCAAGTCCGAAACATATATCCAATATATGCCAATATATCCAATATATCCCTAACCTTTTTCCTCTGAATCAACTAAGCCTTGGCTTTGACACAACAAACTTAATGATTCCAGTTAAGCGGGACCCATTGACTTTGGAAAGCTTCGTAATCGATGTCGATGGACAAGAAGTGATCTTGACTTTGGCCAATAAATCACAACTTGGACAAGACATGCGATATGGAACAAAGCCTTCATGATTCAAACACATCCGCGATGGACAAAGGTCTTGACTTTGGCCAACAAACCAGTGCCAATCTTGGATCTTGAGAATGAATCATTCAATGGAAGGAAAAACACTTAATATTTATTGAAGGATTTTTCGCGTAATTGGCAACTAATTAATTATCTTTGATTAGGTCTCATCATACACCCTTAAACATGCATTCTAAAAGCATAATAAGGAGCGATAAATAAATTAATAATGATATGCGGATGGATATATAAAACATTTTGTTCCTAGAACAAATCTCTCACTTTCCTCTCTCCCGCTAGCACAAATCTTACTTCTACCCAATTACATAACACTTCTAAAGAAACCTCATTTACATTGAGGGGAATATGTGAGACGAGAAATACAAAGAGTCAAGAGGTAATAGGGTGGACACGCTGGTCCAATTTAATAAATTCTAAATTTATTACAACAATTTCCAAAATTCCCTCACCCATCTAATATCCATCTGATATACATTATTCATACATCACATCCATGTATTCACACAAAGTATGTTATCAATCAATCTAATCCAATTAATTAATCTGAAATTAATAACCATCCAATGTTCAAACAACGATTTGATTTGCGCGAGTCCAACTCATTTTAAGAATAAGTACTCAAAGTACGAATTCTTGAATTATATCAAACTACAATATTAAATCCAATTTAATTTGCATTCAATACTAATTCTTTATTTAATTCCAAATTAAATAATTTCACTTTATTAATGAGCTTTGCGACTTAGATTCTAAATCTAATCTAAACGGATCTCAAAACCCAATTAACATCCGATGTCAATTTAATTAAAGTCCAATGGGCTTTCAATTAATTTATAAGGCATGGACTTTAGCAACCAAAGCCCATAAGGAATCACCCTTTGCCAAAAATCAATTTATGCCCATTAGGCCCAATTATAATTTTAAAGGCCCATTTAATCATATTTGGACTTTATGGAAATGGTTTTAGCCCCAATTGGATCCAACCAATTAACCCAAACCAAACTTGGCCCAACTGTAGGACACAGAAACTGGACGACGCAATGCTGTTCCGGGCTCGCGGCCCGGTTGGGAGTACGGAGTAGCCCACGGGGGACTAAACCGGAGAGTAATGGAGTCGCCACCCGGTGTGAACCGGGAAAATGATTTAAGGCCGTACTCATCCCTCGCAAGGGAATACCTCAAACCGTTGGGATCGGAATGGTCCCTTACTTATGTCGTTTGTAATGAATGGATTTATGCAATATTAACCAAGTCTACTCAACATACATGTTGGTCAAAGTAGTCTAAATTCTAGGTTTGCATGCTTCAACAGAAAACTTTTCATAACGGCAAACATCCGACATCACACATCAAACATGCTACATACATAGTAATTTAAAACATGCCTTAATTTAAATTCCTAATACAAAAGGTAAATAACTAAAACATGCTTGGTTGGTAATGAATTATGGACTGTTTTGGTGTCAAAACTGTGTGGTTTTAAGGGATAATTCATTGGTAGTTTAGACTAACTCACTGGCAGTTTTAAGGGGCTGACTTGCGTGGACAGTAGGGCTGTTCTGGATGAGTGTTCGGGCGAGTTTGAGGCTGGTCTGGATGAGTGTTTGGGCGTGTAACGTGAAGGCTGGATGAGGGGCTGTTTGGCGTGTAATGAAGGCAGAATGAGGGGTGGTTTATTTGGCTAGTGATGAGGGCTGTCCACTGGCAGTATTTAGGCGTGATGAATGAGCTTGTTGACGTGTTTGAGGGCTAATATGAGGCTTTGTGCGTGAGGCTTTTGGCATGAACAGAGAGGAGTCGTTTCTTGGGCGATGTGGGATTTTGGGAGAGAGGGGCTGCTTTGTTGCTATCTTGGGCGTGAATGGGAAGCTTATTCTAGGGAGATTTTAGCGTGAATAATAGATGATTCCAGGGGGGCTTTTTGGGCGTGACAAGGGATTGGTTGGCTGGCTATGTTTTCGTGTTTCAGGGGGGGCAATATTTGCGGGCTTCAGGGGTTGGAATAGGCGCTGAAATGGCTTTAATTTGAAGGGCTGAAGTGAGCTGGTTTGGGCGCAAGTTGAGAGGCAGTGAGGGGCTGATTCAAAGGCAGTTAAGGGCGTAAAAATGGTGCTGAATGAGGCAGTGTGCACGGGCCTGAATGGAAGCAGTGATTTGCTGGAAGACAAGGGCTGATTTGGAAGTGATGAATGGTGCTGGTTTGAGGGTAGTGAGGAGATAGGTCTTTGGGCGTGAACTTGAGCTTGAAGAGGGGTTGTCTTGTGATGTCTTTGTATGCTTGGTATATGCTTGATCTCTATGCCCCCTCATAGGGGAAGGATTTTGGGTTCTTTTTATAGGCAAAGTTGGTGGCATTTGTAGGGTTAGGGCATTATGGAGTGGTTGGAGTGATTGGCATTTGTAGGGTTAGGGAATTATGGAGTGGTTAGAGTGATTGGCATTTGTAGGGTTAGGGAATTATGGAGGGGAGTTTGGGCGTGAGAATCCTTGTCATGCATGAATTGGTGCCACTCATCGTGAATGAAGGAGGAAATTGAGGTGCTTTCGGTGAGTGATTGCTTTGTTGAATTGATGGAAGGCATGTTCACGTGGGTGGAGATTTGTTATGGTTTTTGTTGAATTGGTGGAGGATGTTTTGTCTTGTTGTGTTTGGGCTTGTTTGATTTTGTTAGGAAAGTGGGGGATTTGCGTGTAATAGGTGTGGGCTTTGGTTTAGGTGGGCTTGGTGTATGTTTTGATTTGGTTCCATGGGCTTTGGGTGTGGGCTTAGGTGTTTAGGTGGGCTTGGAAGGGTTTGCGGTGATTTTTGGGTTATAGATACGCTTTGAAACGAACATTCACCAAGCGAGCTCTGGGCGAACTTAGCGAATTAATTCCGAAATGTATTATCTCTTGACTTCACCTTTCCTTCGACAGCTTTCTGCGACCTCCACGACTAAAAGGCGGTGCCTCCTTATAAGACTCCTCATCGGGTTCGGTATGCAAAAATGCAATGCCTACAGTCGCCCCACTTTGATGGGATTTGTTCAGTGTGTGCCAGTGACAATCCTATCAAAGTTCGTGCAATGCATTTTTACTTACCTGGCTCGCCAGCTGTCACCTGTCTGCCTGCTGGGTTGGTTTGATGGTGCTAAACCCCATACATAGGGTGTCGCGGTTGCGTCTCCATACCTAGAGTGTCGCAATGTTGTTGTTTTAGTTGTTGTGCCGTACCTGGCGTGCTAACCCCGTACCTAGGGTGTCGCGGTTGCGTCTCCGTACCTAGAGTGCCGCAAAGTCTGAATGTCGTACCTGACGTGCTAAACCCCGTACCTAGGGTGACGCGGTGACGTCTCCGTACCTAGAGAGCCACAAAAGTCTGAATGCTAACCCCGTACCTAGGGTGTCGCGGTGACGTCTCCGTACCTAGAGAGCCACAAATGTCTGAATGCTAACCTCATACCTAGGGTGTCGCAGTGACGTCTCCGTACCTAGAGAGCCACAAATGTTTGAATGCTAACCCCGTACCTAGGGTGTCGCGGTGACATCTCCGTACCTAAAGAGCCACAAATGTCTGAATGCTAACCCCGTACCTAGGGTGTCGCAGTGACGTCTCCGTACCTAGAGAGCCACAAATGATCTGATTGTGCCGTACTTGGCGTGCTAAACCTCATACCTAAGGTGTTGCTGAATGTCTCCATACCCAGAGTGTCGCAGAAATGTCTCCATACCCGGAGTGTCGCAGAAACACTTCCATACCCGAAGTACCGTACCTGGCTGAACTGATCCGATTCTCCATACTCGGAGTGCCGTACCTGGCCAAACTGGTCTGATTCCTCCATACCCGGAGTGTTACTGCGATGTGATGTGATGAGGTCCATTCCCGAACCGTCACCGTGCTGTGGTGTGGCGAAGTCCCTTCTCGAACCGTCAACCGTGCTGTGGTCCATTCCCGAACCGATCTCCATTCCCGGAGTGTCATTCCCGGCAGAAACTGATACTGATGTGGGGCTTCGCCCCCAGAATGCCATTCCCGACAGAAACTAAAACTGATTTAATATGGGGCATCGCCACCAGAAATGCCATTCCTGACAGAAACTGATCTGAACTGATGTGGGCCCCGCCCTCAGAGTGCCATACCCGGCTGATACTGATCTGACTGATGTGGGCCCCTCCCTCAGAATGTCATACCCGGTAAATACTGATACTGATCTGATGTGGGCCCCGCCCTCTGAACGCCATACCCGGCATATACTGATCTGAACTGGTGTGGGCCCCGCCCCCAGGCTGCTATGCTCAGCTGATACTGATCCGATATGGGTCTCGCCCTCAGGTTGAGATAGGCCTCGCCTTCAAACTGATACTAATGTGGGGCTTCGCCCCCAAGCTGATATGATATTCTACCTCACACATTACACTACCTCTCACGAGATAATCTTTGATAGATAGACATATTTTTGTCCTCAACGAATGCTTTCGCGTCGAAACCGAAGAACCTTCAAAGTACTCGACATACTCAAGTCCAATCATCTGAATGGGTGATCTGAGCTAGACTCCATGTGTGTGTGTGCTAAGGCTCTTTCGCAGCTTATTCCTTAAGTAAGCCAAACTTGGTGATTTCGTTTCTGATTGGCTTATCTTTGCCACTTTCTCTTTTCTTCTTCGAAACCTGTGAATATAAAAACAAAAACACAAAACACGCAAAAAAAGGAATGCAATAATGGGTTATATGTGTGCATGCATGCATGAGTTCTCTTTATCCCGTTGGGTTAGGTCTTCTGCGGGTGACTATCAAGTCTTCTGTTCCTCAGACAAAATACAGCTTCAACCTGTCAACATTGATCAGCTCTGTGAACTCGTTCCCTTCCAAGTCGGACAGTCTCACTGCTCCATTTCCCATTACCTTCTGAATGATGTATGGTCCTTCCCAATTTGGTCTGAACTTTCCTCGAGGGTCGGTTGTCGACGGCCTTGACTACTTAAGCACCAAATCATCTTTCTTGATCTTGGTAGGACGCACCTTCTTATTAAATGCTCGAGCCAACCTCTTCTGATAAATCTGCATATGATGCAAGGACTTCATCCTCTTCTCATCCACCAATGCTAACTGCTCAAACCTCTGTGCGGCCCATTCTGACTCAGGTAATTCTGCTTCGGCTAAAACCCGCATGGACTGAATCTCAACTTCCACCGGCAACACTGCCTCCATCCCATAGACCAAGGAATAAGGTGTGGCTCTTGTTGCAGTTCTCACAGAAGTTCTATATCCCCACAAAGCATACGGTAGTTTGTCAGCCCAATCCCTGCAGTTTTCTGTCACCTTGGCCAATATTGTCTTAATCGTCTTGTTGGCTGCTTCAACTGCCCCATTAGCCTGCGGTCTGTATGGTGAGGACTTGTGATGGCCTATTCCATACCGTTGTAACATTGCCTTAGTTTCTCCCTGAAATTGGACTCCATTGTCTGTTACCACATGGTGCGGCATGCCATACCGACAAATGAGATTCCGAGCTATAAACTTGGCCATCTGCTTTGCTGTAACATTACGAAATGACTCGGCTTCTACCCATTTTGAGAAGTAGTCCACTGCCACTACTATAAAGCGATGTCCATTCGACGCATTTGGCCGAATTTCCCCGATCATGTCGATTCCCCATGCTGAGAAAGGCCATGACTCTGACAACCCATGCAACTCTGTATGCGGCAAATGGTTCAAATTACCATGTATCTGACAATCATGACAATGCTTCACCATTCTTGCACAGTCTGCCTCCATAGTTGACCAGTAAAAACCTTGCCTCACTATTTTGCGGGATAAGTTCAACCCATTCATATGCGGACCACATACCCCGGCATGTATTTCTTCCATCATCCGCTGAGCATCTTCTTTCTTCAAACACTTCAACTGAATACCGTTTGCCTGCCTCTTATACAACTCCCCTTTCAAGATCACATACTGGGAAGCTAACTTCTGAATGGCCACACGGTCCTTTCTGCTCGCTTCACTTGGGAATTCTCCACATTCCAGGTACCTCTGAATGTCATGATACCAGGGCTGCCCGTCATCAACTTCTACATCCAGTATCCTCTCTGTCTCATACACCGGCTTACTTGCTGTTGTCAATACAAGTGGCTTCATTACCAGTTTCTCTGGATTTTCCCAAGTTGCTGCAAGTGTAGCTAATGCATCTGCCATCTGATTCTCTTCTCGAGGCAAGTGCTGAAACTTACAGTCATGGAGAGCTTGTGCCAAGTTCCTGAGATGAAACAAATAAGGCTTCAATCGTTCTTCCTTCAGTTCCCATTCTCCTTGCATCTGTCGGATTACCAACAATGAATCTCCATAAACCTCCACATTCTCAGATTTCAAGGCTATTAATGCAGTTAAACCAAAAGCACATGCTTCGTACTCAGCCATGTTGTTAGTTACACCGAATGTCAACCTCTTGGCCATATGTAGTGTTTCTTCTTCAGGGGTCACTATCACAATGCCAATTCCGGCTCCTTTACAGTTCACTGCTCCATCAAAATACATCTTCCATCCCTGAATTGCTATTGCCTGGATCTCCTCATCTGGGAATTCAAACTTGTACTGATCCCCTTCGACGGGCTGCAATGCCAGGAACTCTGCTACGACTCGTCCTTTGATGACCTTGGAGGTGAGGTACTCAATGTCAAACTCTGTCAACAACACCAACCATCTACCCAATTTCCCAACCAATGAAGGCACTGAATGCAGATATTTCAAAGGATTCTCCTTTGCCACTACCTGGATCTTGTAAGACTGAAAATAATGTCTTAGTTTTCTGGAGGCCCACACCACTGCTAGACAAATCTTCTCTACCTCTTGATAGCGAGCCTCATACGGGAGCATCTTCTTACTCAGATAATAAACTGCATGTTCCACCCCTGTCTCATCTGCCTGTACCATCATCGCCCCCAGTGCTTCTGGTTCTATGGCTAGATATAGTATCAAGGGCATGCCTGGTCTCGGAGGTCTCAACACAGGAGGTTTCACCAAATATTTTCTGATTCTGTCGAAGGCTGCTTGACACTGCTCGTTCCACTTCACTTGCTGGTCCTTTCTCAACAGTTTGAAAATAGGCTCACATACCGACGTCAACTTGGCAATGAACCTGCTGATGTACTGGATTTTCCCCAGGAATGCTCTGACTTCTTTTTCTGTTTTCGGTGCTGGCATCTCAGTAATTGCCTTGGTTTTCTCTGGGTCTACTTCTATTCCGCCCATTCCTACTGTATGGCCAAGCAACTTACCCGACGTCACTCCGAATACACATTTCTTGGGGTTCAACCGCAAGTTGTACTTGTCGACTCTCTGAAGGAACTTCTCCAATGCTTCAATATGCCCAACCCTCGTCTCTGACTTTACCATCATGTCATCCACATACACTTCAATCTCTTTGTGCATCAAATCGTGGAATAATGTGGTGGCCATCCGTTGATAAGTAGCTCTCGCATTCTTGAGCCCAAATGGCATCACCTTATAGCAGTAAGTACCCCATTCAGTGACAAAGGCAGTCTTATGCTTATCTTCTTCAGCCATGAGGACCTGATTGTATCCCGAAAATCCATCTGCGAATGAATACATAGCAGATAAAGCCGCACTATCAACCAGTACGTCTATATGCGGTAAAGGAAAATCGTCTTTCGGGCAAGCCTTATTAAGATCTCTGTAATCCACACACATTCTAACCTTCCCGTCTTTCTTCGGTACCGGCACAATATTTGCTAACCAGTCAGGATAATTCACCACTTCTAGGAATCCCACATCTATCTGCTTTTTGACTTCTTCTCTGACTTTCTCGGCCCACTCAGGCCTCATCCTCGGAGTTTCTGCTTTACCGACTTCATATTTGGATAAGTCGGTATTGCATGCTGGGCGATACTTCTGTCAACCCCAGGCATGTCTTCATAAGACCAAGCAAATACTGTAGCATATTTGACTAACATGTCCTCTAATTTCTTCCGCTCTTCAGGAGAAACCTCACTTGCAATCAGAATTTCCTTGGGGTTTTCAGACGTGCCAAGGTTGAATGTGTTTGTTTTAGTTGAGTTGATGTCAAATATGCTCAAGTCATGCAAATTGAGAGACTCAGACAAGTAAGCAAAATGAACGTCTTTATTGCTAGCAGATGCAGAAATACATTCAAATAGGTCAGAGAGATAAACATCTTCCTCATCCACAGATGCTCCATCTCCCGTAGTTGGGTCTTCCTCAATATTCTTACTCCCTTCAAGGGTCAAGCTCTCCAGTATCATCAACTCTTCCTCCCACTTCTCATCCTCTTTCTTCTCTTCTTCAGCCAGTGGCTTTTCTCCCAACAGGTCCTGGAAGATCTCAAACCCGGGCACCACTATCCCGTTCACCTCCACTGGTTCAGGTTCTCCTTGATACCCCGAGGCCTTAACAAAGCACTCCATCAGCTTTAGCCCTTTCTTCTTGGCCTTGAGCTTGTCCTCATCAGAACGGTATCCCAAACCCTTCCGAGTATTCTGCCCTTTGAAATCTGGCAGTGTCGAACCCTGTCCTGGCTCAAACTTCATTTTCTCCATAATTCGGGCTACTTTAGGATCCACCCACTCCTCAAAAGTCACCGACACTTGGAACCTTGTGAAAGGTTGTATTTCTAAAGCGGCTACGGCATTATCCACCTCGGCTCGGATAGTGACAATTTTCCCGTCATAAGGGAACTTGATCATCTGATGTAAAGTAGAGGGCACGCCCCCAAGCTTATGGAACCAGGGCCTTCCCAACAACAAGGCAAAAGTGGCTGGGATATCCAGCACAGTGAACTCCACTTCATCCTCAACTGGACCAACCTTGACTATCGCGGCAAAAGTACCTTCGACTCCTCGTTTGCTATCATCATAGGCTTTGATAGTCATGTTAGAGGGACTCAACTCAGTTGGCTTAATACCCAGCCTTGCCAGAATTTTCAATGGGCATACATTGATGGAAGAGCCATCATCCACCATCACGCAAGAAGTCTTCTTGCCCCTCACCTCAGCTCAGATGAACAAAGGCCTGTTGTGGTTTCTTCCCTCAGCCGGAAGTTCTTCGTCAGAGAAGGTTATTTGCAGGGCCTCTTTCTGAACCGACCCTACAAACATTGCCGGATTAGCATCTTCGGGTACCACTATTTTGCTTAGGGCTTCCACCATAGCCCGCCTGTGCTCCCCAGACGCACACAACAACTCCCAGATACTCAAGTGTGCTCGGGTCTTCTTCAGTTGTTGTAGCACTACATCCCTCAACAGGCTCAATATTCTCAGCCACTTCTCGACCGTCTGTCAGCACCTCATTTCCCTTCTCAGCAGTATCATTGTAAAAGCGCCCACTCCGGTCATGCCTTTCACTTCCTCTTCCTCACCACTACTTGAAAAGTCGTCCCAGAAATCTTTCTTTTGTTCTGCCTCATCTTCACTATTATTGTCCCAAATACCGAGGCAAAAGGCTGCTGGGTCAAAGGTTCGGAGGACAAGGTCTTCTGGTAGGCCAGAGTTGATCATGTAAGTAGGTAGGGGAACATAGTGATAATTGGGTAGGGGATTGCGGTGAGTGTTGGTTGTTTTTTTTCAGGGTCGGGAATCTTACGAGAGTCTATTAGGTCTTGGACTTCATGGCGAAGCCGGGCACAGTTATCGGTGCCATGCCCATGCTGTTGGTGGAAATGGCAGAAGCGGCTCATGTTTAGGTTTGGTGGGGGGGAGGATTTGACAAAGCATCAGGAATCCTTCTTTTATCGCGTCCCTATATTCAGTAGTTGATTCATTTTATTACTTAATTGAGGGTTTCACTCCCAAACTAACAATCGTAAAATAATTCAGTTAAACATATTAAATTCTAAGGTAATTGATAAATTACTTTCTTTATATTAACAACACAATATGTTATCATTATAACATATCCAACGTCGACAATATACCTAAAGGAAATACTGCAGCAGAAGATTAACACATAAAAACAAAATACCAGTTACAACTGGGTTCCCCAATCACACATAGAAAAAGTAAGACTATTCATACATGAAAATTAGTAAAACATAATTTCTGGATTAATTATAAATCAAAAGATAATAGAGAACAACAAAATATCAATTATATTAAACATTAAGGATCTTTCAGAAATCAAAAAAATAAATATAAGAATTTAGATACAAGAATTCATCCATATCTTTGCCTAGGAGATTAGTTCGCCATAAAGGAAAGAAACATGGTCTACAACTGATGAGGAAACATGTTCAGCTCGGTGCAGGACTTTTGAGTTTGTAGCTTTGCAATCCTTTGAACTTTTTTTTGTGTGTCTTTTCTTCCTCCATAGGGTTTCGGACGAGCTTGGTAATTATAGAGAAGTCTCAGAGTCCTTATGCATGTAGAACACTTAAAAATGAAGATTCTGTGAGTCTGCCACGGCGTCAGAAAGTGGCGTCGCGGCGCTCAACTCACAGAATTTTTGTATGGAGTTTGCTGAAAGAGCGACGCGATGCCGGAAAGTGGCGTCGCGGCGCCATGCATAATTTCTGGATGTTGTTTTCTGTATTTTTCGCTCTTCCTACGTGCTTTCGATGCGTCTGTTGATGGAGTTGGTGCTTGGAGTGCCAATTCGAATTGTATATTTTATTATTTATTAATAAAATAACTACATTTTTCATTTCATAATTTATAATGATATTGTCATTACACGTATTAAATTGATGTATAGATATGCTAAGAATGACATCGACCTTAGAATAGTTTTGACACTAGGTGTAAACTATTCTTAAAGTAAATATTCCTAGTCGTTGGTTTTGGAATACGGTCGAATTCCTAAAACCTAGAAGACTAGCACATGTCATATATTGGAATTGGAGTTCCAATGGTTTAACGCGATGTACCGTGAGTTTTGGAAACTCGTATAGACATGTGGGTATTCGTTGGTCGAATACTGAATGACTCACATGTGATTCCTAATAGTTGGAAGTACACACCACCGTCAATAGGAATAAAATATGTAATCCTTTGACTATAGGATATCTTTGATTTTTTGTGAGATCCTCCACACTTTGATGCCATATATGTCAGAAACCTTTCATGGTATGACCTCTAGATGTTCGTTGGGTGTGGACCGATGCACTCAGTAATCAAGTGCGAAGCAAGATAGGATCTGTCGGCAAGTATGTGTACCATAAGGGGTTTGGGTATCCATGGGAGTTAAGTCATGATTCTTAAAGACTTTGGCCAAAGCCGATCACCTAGGGTGGATCGCATCAGTTGTAAAGAATCGTGGACATGTCGACATGAGATGTGCACATTGGAAACTTGACAATGTATTCTATGTTTCCTGAGCACAACTCGGATAGCCTACGACGGAGGGATTGTTAAATATATGTGATGACCTCGACTTGTATAGTTCAGAAAGGTCGTTCGTGTTCTTCGCGAATTCGGAGGTGGCTGAATTGCGTACATATTTGCTAGGCTTATATGACGAACGTGTCTGAACTTAGACAGTCCCAATATTAAGTGTACTCGTTGAGCACTTAGGTAGCCGATTAATTTTGATAAATATAATATTCGATATTATAATTATCAACTAAGATAATCAAGTGTTATTGGATAATATTGATTATTTAATTTGACCTAATTGGATTAATTCAATAATTACACAAGGGCTTAATTGTAAAATCATAATTATCTCTACCATTTGAGGATATTATGGTAATTGTAAGTATGTAATAATATGTGAGTTTGACTTGATTTAATTGGATTAAATTAAGGTGGCAAACATTTAACTAATCCATTTCCTAATCTTTGGCTTGATTTAATTAGATTAAATTAAAGTGGGAGACAATGGAGATTAGTCACACCTAATTATACATATTTGGACAAATTAGATTAAGCCCACTTAAAAGTTGATTACAACTTTTATTAATTAAAAATACCTAAGTTTTGCTATAAATAGCAAGCTTTAGGAATGTTTTAATTACAAGTACAAGTACAAGCATAAGCAAATTCTTGAGAGATTAGCCTAAGTTAGAGAAGTGTTTAGAGAAGCTTGTGAGGTCTCTAAAACATTTCAATTAGGAAAAATCAAGATTAGATCTTGAAGTGAAGCTTGCTAGCGTTGGAAATCAAGGTTGGATCTTGAAGTCAAGCTTACACTCATTGGAGGTTCTCCGACGATTTCAACAAAGGTGAGGTTAATTGGATCTTGCATCAAGCTTACTAGGTAATGTTTGATCTTCTCCTAAGCTATGTTCATTTGTGTATTAGATGCACGATCACATATCTTAATGTTGAAATAAGGCTAATCAATTATGTTAGGATACTTTAGAAGTATAAACACAATATGCTAATAATTTAGGTCAAAGATGTTCATGTTGGACATGGAACAATTAAAAGAGTTTCGAACTCTAGATTAAAGCTTAGAGCTATGGCTACCATTTTAGAATCACTTGACCACCTTTGGGTGACCTAGAATTGTTTATGAGACATTTCTTATTGTTGGATTCTATTGGTTTATGATTGATTCAAAATTTACACAAATGCGTATTTAGAATAAATTTATGTTTTGTAAATAATATTTGATATTTTGAAAAACTTGATTTTTATTCTATAACATGTGTTGATGTTAGTTTTTGAATGAAAATAAAATTAATTTTGGGGTGTTTTTAAAGTGTTTAGGGAGAGACCACCAGAAGAGTATGGTAAATAATAATAATCCCTTCAGCTCACTTGAAAGTGAGCTGAAGAAGAAAGAAAAGAAATGAATAAAAAAGCCGATGTGTGCGGCTACAAGTGCTCGCACAGCACAGAGTGCGCCGGTAATTTTGTTTTGCTTCATTATGGAGCTTCCGCACTCCGATTCAGTCCCGGTTTTTTCCTACACACTCGTATTGGAATATGGTATTTTATTAAATAATTTAAAATTACACACATACTTGATTTCTATGGGTTAGACCCATTTTCGCGACTCGGGGCACCAATTCGACCCTAGGGGTTCCACAACTACCCCAACATCCGTAAGGTCCCTAAACACGTAAAATTGCTCCAAGATCCATGTTCAATTGCTTCCTAATAATAAAACATAAAAATAAACTACAAATAAGATTAAATACTTTATATGTAAAGCTGAATAGTGATGTTTCAAGTACATTTTCATGCACTTATCACAACCCCTAACCAGCTTATTGCTAGTCCCTAGAAATTTAAGCGCAAAAGAAAATATGAACTAAAATAAATTAAAAAAATAAATAAATAATACTATCTAAGCCACTTTCGTAGGGATCACGATTGCATTTAGCTTATCCAACAAGCCTTTAAACCCTTAGGCGGTCATAGTGTCTTGAGGGCTTACAGTGACGACACCCATAAACGTCATTCACACACATGCAATCATGTAAAAATATAAAAGTACTAAAAGAAAATAAAATAGTCTCGGTAGTTACGCATAATATTGTCCTCAAAGAATGCCTACCAATGAAATCAGAGAACCTTCAAAGTACTCAATGTAACTAAAATCCAAGTTCTTGAGTAAATCATCTAAGATAGACTCACAGTGTATGTGTGTAAAGGTTCATTCACAACTCAACTTCTAAGTGAGCCAACACAATGATTTCGTCTTAAAAAGAAAGATCTGATGGATCAAAACCAACTAGATATCTCAAAAGTATTTTATAATTGTCTTTCATTGCTCAGTATGGTATGATTTATCTCTTTTTCTTCTTTGTCTTCCTTTTTTTTTATATTTTTTCAACACACCTACCATTTAAGGTAGCATTTCTCCTCCTGGTGGTCCTAACACTCGCCCATGGGTAGCTTCACGCTTATCCGTTATAGGTAGTTTAAATTTTTTTCTTTCTTTTCAAAATTTATTTTTCAATCAATTTTTTAAACCATACCATTCATCATAACACTAGCAAATCGAGATAGACATCTAAGCAACGTCATTCATCAGCAAACAATTTCTTTAACTAGTCACTTTGTCAACTACTTAAGTTTTTACAGCTGAAAACCTATTGTTAAGTGTTTACAAGTCTAACTTAGATCACCTACTCAAGGCATCAGATAAAAATCAATTGGGAACTTATCATTTTTTAGATTTCATTTAAAGAAAATAAAATTTCATCATTTGGACTTATGTTTCACTATCTAGGACTAAAAATAAAAATGATAACAGGACTATCACATGGACAACCAGATAAAACATATGATATTACCACCCCCAACCTAGATTAAACATTATCCTCAATGTTAACGACAATAAGGATGTTTAGAAAAGGAATGAGTTCATCTGATAAGAGAGAACATGAACCAATGTGAAACATGGTGTCGTCCTACAAATGAGACAGGAAACAAAACGAAACAAAAGGAAACATAATAAATAAATGAACAAATAAATTAAAAAAATTAAAAAAATGTACAAACAATGAGGGGATGAAGATCAATCCTCATAAGTTGGGTCAGCAAGATGGGCATCCTCCGCTACAGGGATTTTATTAGAAAGAAATTATTTTAACCACTGTCCATTAACTTTGAACACTCTACCATTAGTAGAGTCTTCCACTTCTACAGCTCTATGTGGGAAAACGTGTTTCACAATAAAAGGTCCGGTCCATCTGGACCGCAATTTGCCTGGGTGAAGATGGAGTCAGGAGTCATAAAGGTAAACCTATTGGTTTTGCTCAAAGTTCTTCCTCATGATCTGTCTGTCATGGGCAGCTTTCATATTGGCTTTGTAGATGCGAGAGTTGTCATAAGCATCATTCCCAAGTTCTGTAAATTATGTCAGTTGGAGCTTTCGCTGTGTACCTGCACCACTCAAATCAAAGTTAAAAGATTTAATAGCCCAATAAGCTTTGTGTTCTAACTCAACTAGTAAATGACACGCCTTTCCAATATAAGTCTATAAGGAGACATCCCAAGTGGTGATTTGTAAGCTGTACGGTATGCCCAAAGTGCATCTGGGAGTCTTGATGACCAATCCTTGCGGTCAGGGTTTACCGTTTTCTCCAAAATTTATTTTATCTCATTATGCTAACTTTGCTTGTCCATTTGTCTGTGGATGATAGGCAGTGGAAGTTTTATGCACTACACCGTACCTGCGCATCAAAGCTTCAAAAGATCGAATATAAAAATATTTCCCTTAATAGTTAATAATGACACGTGGCGTACCAAAATGTGACAGTACATGTTCCTTTAAGAATTTAACCACAGTGGTGTTGTCATTAGCTCGACACGCCACTGCCTCAACCCATTTAGACACATAGTCTACTGCAAGAATGTAAAGATATCCAAAAGAAGGCGGGAAAGGTCCCATAAAATCAATACCCCAACAATTAAATATTTCAATGACAAGAATATGGTTAAGAGGCATCATATGACGACGGCATAATGCACTTAATTTTTGACATCTTTCACAGGAACGATAGAAACTATTTGTATCTTTAAATAAAGTAGGCCAATAGAAACCACACTGCATGATTTTAGCATTAGTTTTCTTCATGGAAAAATGGCCTCCACAGGCGTGGGAATGACAGAAAGTAAGTACACTTAAAATATCATCCTCAGGAATGCAACGTCGTAGTATTTGGTCAAGGCAATATTTAAATAAGTATGGGTCATCCCAATAAAAATTACGTACCTCGACTAAGAATTTACGTTTATCATGTGCACTCCAAATAGATGGAAACTCACCGGAAACTAAATAATTAACAATATATACATACCATGGTACTTGTGTGACGGAAAAGAGGTGTTCATCAGGGAAATCATCACGAATGGGTGGGCCATCGGCAGAGACATTAAAATCTAGATGAGATAAATGATCTGCCACCATATTTTCATCACCCTTCTTATCTTTGATGGTTAGATCAAATTCCTGTAACAGCAAAATCCACCAAATCAATCTTGCCTTAGCATCATTCTTTGAAAAGAGATACTTAAGAGCTGCATGATCAATAAAGACAGTGATAAGTGAGCCAATAAGGTATGCACGAATTTTATCCAAAGCAAAAACTACTGCCAACAGTTCTTTTTCAGTTGTGGAATATTTCATATGAGCACTATTTAAAGTTCTGCTAGCATAATAAATAACAAAAGGTTTCCCTTCTCTCATTTGCCCCAAAATTGCTCCAACTGCATAGTCACTAGCGTCACACATAATTTCAAAGGGCAAATTCCAATCAGGTGGTTGCATAATTGGGGCAGAAGTGAGTTTAGTAACTAATGTTTTGAATGCATCCTCACACTCTTGTGTCCATTCAAACAAGGAATCTTTAACAAGAAGGTTACACAATAGTCTAGATATATAAGAAAAATTCTGTATAAACCTTCTATAGAAACCAGCATGCCCAAGAAAGGACCGAGCGTCTTTTACCATTTTAGGTATGGATAACTTGGATATCAACTCAATTTTTCATTTATCTACTTCAATACCATTGAAAGAAACAATATAACCTAAAATAATACCTGAAGAAACCATGAAGTGACATTTTTCCCAACTTAGAACAATACTTTTTTCTTGACATCGACTTAACATTGCCTTTAGATTAAGTAAACATGCATCAAAATAATTACCAAAGACAGTTAAGTCATCCATAAATACTTCCATGCATTTCTCAATCATATCACTAAAAATATTCAACATGTATCTTTGAAATGTAGCAGGTGCATTACATAAACCAAATGGCATGCGACGAAAAGAATAAGTACCAAATAGACATATGAATGTGGTTTTATCTTGATATTCTAGAGATATTTCAATTTGATAATATCCAGAATAAACATATAAAAAGAAGTAGAATCGGTGACCTGCTACCCACTTAAGAATCTGGTTAGGAAATGGTCTTTTCTGGTAGTAGCATTCAACTTCCTATAATCTATACACATGCGCCAACTTGTGACTACCTTGGTAGGAACAAGTTCTTCTGCCTCATTTGGCACAACGATAACACCTGACTTTTTAGGGACAACCTGCGTAGGACTAACCCATTTACTATCAGCAATTGGATATCTAATACCCGCATCTAATAATTTTATCACTTCATTTCTCACAACTTCTTTCATAGTAGGGTTAAGTCTACGTTGAGGGTCTCTGCAAGGAATAGCTCCATCTTCTAGATGAATCTTGTGGGAGCAAATCAATGGGCTAATACCATTAATATCACATATGGTCCAACCAAGTGCAGATTTATGCTCACTCAATATGTCAAGTAATTTCTTACTTTGTGATGCACTTAGTTCAGATGAAATAATAACATGAAAGGTATCACATGGTCCGAGAAACGCATGATGAAGACCTTCTGGTAATGGATTTTGTTCAACCTTTGGCGTTACAACTGTGGAAGGATTTGGTTTCTCTTTGTCTTCTGGTAAAGCCTCAAACTGTGGCTGCCACACTCTTGTTCCATGATCCTGCAAAATAGAAAAGCCAGTAGAGATATCAGGAATTACAGTAGATTCAAGGGTATCTAAAATTGTAGAATTAAGATGAATGTGTTCATGAGAGTTAGAGTCATGTTATATGGAGGCTATTTCCGGCACGACTGTGTCTATAAGGCATGTATGATGACACTCGTCATCATCTTGTGGTTGTTTCCCAATATGAAAAATATTCACTTCCAATGTCATGTTCCCAAATGATAACTTCATGAGACCATTCATGCAATTAATAAGGGCATTAATTGTAGCAAGAAAAGGTCTAGCTAAGATGAGAGGAATTTTTGACTCAGTTTTAACCAAAAATTGAGTATATAAAATCAGAAAATCAACATGATAATATAATTTATCGATTTATAGTAAAACATCCTCAACTACTCCTTGCGATGTTCTAATAGAGTGATCAGCTAACTGTAAAACCACAGATGTAGGTTTAATCTCTCCAAGTCCTAGCTGCATATAGATAGAATATGGCATAAGATTAACACTAGCACCTAAATCTAATAAAGATTGACCAAACTCGTATGTGCCAATGTGGCAAGCAATAGTGGGGCATCCTGGATCTTTGTATTTTGGTGGAGCCTTCTGCTCAATTACTGCACTTACTTGCTCTGTCAGGAATGCAATTTTTTTTCACATGATGTTTTCTCTTCATGGTTCATAAATGCTTCAAAACCTTCACATATGTAGGAACCTGTTCGATCACATGTAACAGAGGAATGTTAATCGTTACTTGTTTTAAATATTCTAGGATCTCACTATTATGGTTTGTAGCTCTCGCAGTAAGCCTAAGAGCTTGAGGGAAAGGTACTCGAACTGGGCTCTGCACCACTTGTTCTTCGTGAAGAATATCTGCACTAATACATGTGGTGTCACCTTTAGTGTTGGAAGTATCCTGCACATTTATCTCTTTACCACTCCGAGTGGTTATGATATTAAGATCTTTTACATTGGATGCATCATGGTTAGCCTGTGCCATGTGTTGTCCTCACGGATTTGGTTGTGTCTGAGATGAGAATTTTCCTGACTCATGTACACTGAACACGTTAGTTAATTTAGAGACTTGACTCTTTATCTTCTTATTTTCTTTAATCATCTGAGGAGCAGTGTAGCCTCTAGGTTTTGGTTGAGTGGGCGGTTAAGGTTCATGTTTCCAACTGAAATTTGGGGGTGGTTCCTCCAACCAGGATTATAAGTATCTAAATACAGTGTATAAGGTTTCTTATAAATCCCTACGATATTGCATTGTTCCTCATATGTTTCCCTCGACTCACCATATAAAGGACACTCTTGGGCTAGATGGTCAATCCTTTTACACACAAAACATGCCCATTGGGGTTCTAACTGGGCTACAACATGCATAGTTTTTCCATCCTTGGCGTTTAAAGCTCCTATTTCTCTAGTTAATATATCAACATGTGCTTTAAGACCATCCTCTTCCCTGAAGTGGTGTATGCCTCCGCTAGAAGGAGTGGAGCGTGTCCTATCGGTGCTATCCATGACATTAGGTCCAGTCTAAGTGTGAGCTTTTTCAGCTAAGTCATTTAAATACTCTATTGCTTCATCATGGTCATTCTGTAAAAATTCACCATTGCACATCATCTCAACGAATTGGCGCTCTCTAGGGGTTAGGCCGTCATAAAAGTAACTCACTATGCCCAACTCCCATATCCATGGTGAAGACATATAGCTAACATCTCTTTGAACATCTCCCAATTTTGATAAATGATCTCACTATCTTTCTGGGAGAAAGTAGAGATCTGTCTTTTCAAGGCATTAGTCTTATGGTGTAGGAAGTATTTGGTAAAGAATGCCCGTGTCATTTCACCCCATGATCCTATGGAACGAGGTCTCAATGAATACATCCAGCTTTTAGCTTTATCCTTAAGAGCAAACAGAAAGAACTTAAGTCTAACTGCGTCTGTAGTCCCTATTTGGTCATGAAAAATTGCAACAACCTCTTCAAACTCCCTAATATGCACATAAGGGTTCTCATTCTCCAAACCATGAAAGGTAGAGATAAACTATATCATTCCAGGCTTAAAGTCTATATGTGGTGCATTAGGGGGAAACATTATACATGATGGTGTAGCTATGCGAGTGTGATTGAGGTACTCCTGAAGAGTCCTAATGGGGTGTTCTTCGTGATCACTCATGTTATGTATGCTAGATCTAGGTGGTATAGCAAAAAGGTTTTCAAATAGGCTCTCTGAATCTGAGTCCTCTTCTCTAATTCTAGTAAATCTACCGAAACGATCCCTAGGTCTAGGCATGCACTCAATCACAAATAAAACATGAACCGAAAATAAAAGGAATAAAACTCAAAATAATAATTTAAACTAAAACTAAAATTAAAATGAATAAAATAAATAAAAGGCAAAAGGGGAACGAAGTGACCTCTTTTCTGTTGATTAAGCAAACCTGCTTCTTTTAATTGTAAACCATTCCCCGGCAACATCGCCAAAATTTGATTACGCCCAAAAAGTACTTGCGATTATCGTCGTGTAGTTGGAGTGTCGATTCCTCAGAAAGATGGTTACGAAGTAACTGAATCACTTAATACGAACGTTAACAATAACTAAATTAAAGAACAAGATTTAATTAGAATATTAAAGTAACAATTATGAAAAGTGCTTGGCTTATCAATGAAAGAAAGACAACAAAGCATCAGGAATGCTTCTTGTATCGTGTCCCTATATTCAGTAGTTTATTCCTTTTATTACTCAATTGAGGGTTTCACTTCCCAAACCAACAATCAGAAAATAATTCAGTTAAAACATATTAAATTATAAGGTAATTGATAAATTACTTTCTCTATATTAACGGCACACTATGTTATCATTATGACCTATCGAACGTCGACAATATACCTAAAGGCAATAGTGTAGTAGAAGATTAACTCATAAAACAATAATACCAGTTACAACTAGGTTCCCAATCACACATAGAAAAAACAAGACTATTCCTATATGAAAATTAGTAAAACACAATTTTTGGATTAATTATAAATCAAAAGATAATAGAGAACAATAAAATATCAATTGTATCAAACATTAAAGATCTTTCAGAAATCAAAAATATAAATATAAGAATTTAGAAACAAGAATTCATCCATAGCTTTGCCTAGGAGATTAGTTCTCCATAAATGAAAGAAACATAGCCTGCAACAGATGAAGAAACATGTTCATCTCGGTGCAGGACTTTTGAGTTTGCAGCTTTGCAATCCTTTGAATTCTTTTTTGTGCCTTTTCTTCCTCCCAAGAATTTATAGGGAAGTCTTGGAGTCCTTATGTGTGTAGTACACTGAAAACTGAAGATTCTGGGAGTCTGCCGCAGCGCTGGAAAGTGGCGGCAGGGCGTCCAACTCATAGGATTTATGTATGGAGTTTGCTGAAGTGGCATCGCGATGCCGGAAAATGGCGTCGCAGCGCCAGACATAATTTCTGGATGCTGTTTTCTTCATTTTTCGCTTTTCTCGCGTGCTTCCGATACGTCTGTAAGGTCCTAAAATACGTACAATTACTCCAAGATCCATGTTCCATTGCTTCCTAATAATAAAACATAAAATAAACTACAAATAAAATTAAATACTTGATAATGAAGCTGAATTAGTGATGCTCAAAGTACATTTTCATGCACTTATCAAGATGCATATTTAGCAGAATGGTCATGGTCTTCCCTAAAGTTAAACATACATCTACCAGATGGTTGTGGTTTTACAGATGTCTCATTAGTGCCAATTGTATGCCATTGTTGTGAATTCTCTGCTATGTGTTCTAGATAATCTAGTGCATCTTCAGGATTTTTGTGTTGGGTTTTGGGCGAAGGGCACAGCGGAAGCGCGGTTCGAGTGAAATCATAATTTTAAAACTTTTTAAATTACCGAACAAATTATTCAATATCCAATATGAATAATTCATTCATATTTCACCTAAACACATTTATTCGATATCAAATAACGACATAAATAGTTAAGAAACGTCGCGACACTTTTACGAAAATATTTTTCCGTAAAATGACTTAAAATAAGTTTTTGACCGAACCGACCACCCAACACTTCTGGGGACTGCCCAGGTCAGCCCCAATAGTGTTAGGGTAGTTCATGGGCTGTCCAAACAATGACAAATTCACTGTTTGAACAGCCGTCACCCGATTGGCTCAAATGTCATCTAGTAACATCGTTTTTCGCCATTTTCGCTTATTTTAACTCTGAAACAATTTCCGGGAATTGTTCCAACACCAAACACACTTCCAATACATTCATAAGATATTATTTTCATCACCATATGAACAGTATTTCCATATCTGATCCAGAAACCAAAAATGCCAATTTTTCTTGCTTTAAATCCAATTTTTCAACATTAATCCAATTAATCAAAACACCAATCAAAGTCACCACACATGAACCACCCAAGAATAATTCTAGGTATTACAAGAGTGGTCATAACACTCTATAATGGAAACATGTCATCAAATGAACAAATTTGATACATATTACAATAAAAGCACCCAAAAACTTCACACATGCATCATCACTTCCAAATCCATCCACCAAAACCAAAAGCCCCAATTTTCACAAAAAAAGGAACCCTAGAACTGTTATATCAATTCAAGAAAACAAGAAACAAATTTCCAAGCTTAGGGTTGTAGAAGATTACCTTTAATCTCTTGATTTCCTAAGTTTTTTCTTGAATTTTCCTTCATTTTCTTCATGATTTGATCAAATAAATCTTAGGGTTTTTTCTCTTAGGTGTTTCGGCCATGGTAGAGATAAAGATGAAGAAAACAAAATTTTTCTAATTTAAAAGGGTGATGACCGACTAAGTAGGGGCAATATGGTCATTTTTGAATTTTAAATCAATTAAATAATATTAAGCTTTTTGATAGCAAATCAAATTTGCACACATTTAGCTTAATCAAATCATGCCATGTGTTTCAATAATAATTAAACATATTTCATAACATTTATGAAATATAGATATTATTTAACTATTCAAATATTTAACAATTAAATATCTAAATAAATAATTAATATAATTATTATTATATATGTATTTTTATTTACATTAAATAAAAAATACATATATTAATGGCATGTGTCAAAATCTCATTTGACAATTAATTAATGTGTATTTAATCAAATTATTTATCAAATACAAATACACAATAATTACGATTGACCAAAATCCCCTAAAGCATGTGTTATTATTTAACCGATTAAACGATTCAAATTAACTCATTTAATCCGATGAAGTTTTATGAATAATCTGTATTATTCATAACGCGTTGCCCAAGTGCTCAACGAGTACACTTCATATTGTGGGACTATCTAAGTTTAGGTTTATCCGTCACGAAATCCAATATTGTCCATAATTCACCCACTTATGAATTATGACGACCACTGATAATCTCGCTAAACTATGCAAGTCGAGGTCATTGCATACGTATAATCCCTCCATCACAGGCTATCCATATTATACCTGGGAAATAGATAAAAACATCAAATCTGTTCGGTATAATATAGTCGACTTTCAATTTACGATCTCTAAATAACACTCGAAATTGATTTATGAAGTTATACCACAGCCATGGATCTACTAGATCGTAAACACGTGCATGATGTCTATGCCCTGTATACAGGACTGGCGAATTCTATCTTGATACGCACTGGATATCTTGAGCATCAGTCTACACCTAACGAACAGGCGAAGGTCTGATCTAAATAGATCGGTGACGTGACTGCCATCAAAGTGTAGAGGATAACTCATATATCCCACTGTAGTATCTCAAGTCGAATGACCACTATGCTCGCTCAACTCGAGAAGATTCCTATTGACGTTGGTGTACCATCTATTAGGAAATCTTCAGTGAGTCGTTTAGTGTTTATCAAATAAACACCTACATGTCTATATGAGTCTCCTGAGACTCATGGTTTATTGGGATAAACCATCGGTCCAAGTCACGATATATGACATGTACTGGTCTTAGCAGATTTTACTAACCGACCCGTGTTAGTAAATCTTGACCAGAAACTTTATTTAAGGATATACATCTTATAATGATGCTTCATAATGTCAATTACAAACTACGTTGTAACTGCGCACTACATTGTAAATCCTAGGGTCTTTGTTATATACATGTATCACTAAATCAGATTTAGTTTCAATCTAATCGCAATTAGATCGAATATGTGTATAAAAGACAAGAGGTGCTACTATTAAATAAATAATATTATGAAAAATGGAATTTCTCGTATTCATGAATCAGACATAAATACGATCCTGATTGGCACTCTGAGCACCAATCCTAACAATTTCTTCCACTTGCTCTAGTGCCAATCCACGGTATCATATACACATCTCAATGTATATCACATACACATGGCCTTCAATAGCTCACCTAGCACTCAAGAGGTGGGCAACAACAAGTAAGCCCGCTTTAACAAATTAAGTCTGCCCAACAAACTCAATCGTTTTCCTTAGCCAGCATCATTCATATTTTGTAGAATCCAAATTCCACATCAATATGACTCAGACGCTATATCAATATTTTGCTATAGCTACTGAGTTGTCTATGTATTTAGAGATCAAATCCTAATACTATAAGACAACCGCACGCACTACACTAATATAAAAACTTCTAATTTATAGGGTCACTATGCAATTTCATAAGTCAATACTTCATAAGTTGCAACTGATCCCAATAGTTTAGTAGAATCAACGATGACACTCCCACTGCATCTTTTTTGACTTTATATGACACAGACCATCTAACGTCATAATTAGAATCAAGACTAATCTGACATTATGGTTGCAGACTAAATTCTCCATGAATAAAAAACTCATTCTTAATATCTTTAAGATAATAAAGAACATGTTTCAAGATTCATCATATGGTATGCAATATATCAAAATAACTCGCAACAATTACAATTAAATTGATATATTCAATCACACATAATATAGTATTCATTATTCCATCATCCTATGATGCATAAGATTGACTAGACATTCTAATCAATCTCTCTTTCGACAAAGGAATCATCATTTTACGAAAGATTAAATACTATATATATAAGACACGTTAATTGTCAAACAGTTATACTAACTGTCATAAAGATAGTCTTACTGTGTCCTTCATTAGATCATATCTAATACACGACTAATGAGAATATCTCACAAGTCTCTTAATTTTATATCATATATAAAACTTTATATCAAATATAACAGAGACTACTCCCACTGCTTACACGGAGAAAAAAAGACTTAAGTAAACATTTTACTTTACAAACATCTCATTATTACTTTAATAATGATAATGTTGTTAGGATATATAACCTTAGAAAGAAATTTGTACGCTCCCACTGACCCTACTATCATATATGCATTCTCTATGTTTTGATAAAATCAGACAATCTGACTGTATCAAAATTAGAGAACACAGATTTTCGGAAAACTTATCTGAGTCTACAATAGGCTCTATAAGCCAATATATCAAACAGTGACCTTAGCAGAATACAAACTCTAGGGCCATTCTAGAATGAACTCTTCAAACAAAGAAACCATGACGGATCTCTCATTCGAAGAAATCACTCAGAACGTCACTTTGCATTCTTTAGCCAAAATACATAGTTTAATATCAACATTAACCAACAGTTCCTTAATTGTTCAATTAGTGCGACTTGAGACAAGTTTTCTCAGAATCTACAATAGATCAATGAGTATAACTTTTCTCACTGTCATACTATAAAGGTCAAACCATTAACAAGCTCACTTTGCTTTTGTTGCGCAAATAATTTGCACATTTTTTGAACTATTCATAATGAAAGCCTAATCAAGTCCAAAACTTGATCGCAGTAAGCTATGAACAATTTTAGATCTATGGTTCAATGGTAATTTCCAAATTCGATATCAAATATCGCTCCCACTATAAGTTATAGGATAATTTTCTTCGAAAAGAAAACAACATAATCATTAAGTATCAAATACTTTGTAAATGATTCTGACATCTTATTGAACGTATACGGAAGATGACTAATGGTCTTTTCATCTTATTAATTATGTAGTTCCATCACAGTTTATCACTCTCACATTTGACTTCAATAAATCAAGTCTTTTCTATAATTGTCAACATCCGATGTTACACATCAAGTAATAAAATAATTTTATTACTTTGAATCGTAGAAAAGATATTATATCAAATAGAATATCTTATTTTATTAAATAGAATAAATGATAAACTTTTACGTGTACCTCCAAGGCGCAAGTACTTTAAAATCATATAACCATTATATAAAAGAAAGATTCAAATCTTAAATTTGTTAAGATTAGAATTTTCTACCTATACATATCATATATGTCACTGTAGAAACCAATGGAACCTTAATTAAAGAGATGAATTAGTGTTACTGGAGCATAACCCCAAGAGTATTGAAAACTAATTCGGTAACACTCAATATCAACGAATCAAATCATATAAGATTTAATTACTCCCACTGACGAATTCCATAAGATGGAATCATAGAAGTTTAATATTGAGTAAGAATCACATTCATTAAATAACTTTAGAATTAATTGCCTTAAATTCATATGTTTGATCATATCAAATATCTTTGAACAATTGAAATATTCACTATGAATTTCAAAGTTATAGTTTTCAACACTTCAAATAGAATATTTTTGAACCATTCAAAAATATTATATTCGCATTTCATCAGAAACATATTGAAAGTTCTCGAACTATTCAAGATGTTCAATAAATATTCTTTTCGAAACTCGCAACTAAGTCATGACTAGGGATGGCAATTTTACCCACTTACCCGCAAACCCGCCAAAACCCGCCCGCAATGGGTAGGGTTTGGTAAATATATTAGTGGGCATGGTGCGGGTTTGGTATTTTAAAATAGAACCCGCTGCGGGTGCGGTGCGGGTTTGGTATTTTAGTAAAATATGCGGGTACCCGCATACCCGCAAAAATTAACAAAAAAAAATATAAATGGGATTTGTGGGCTTATGGCCCGTGGGCCGTGACTTGTTTTGTGATTTGTTTAAATCTGAAATCATGTTTTATGATTTCTTATTGCATATGCTGTGCGCCTGTGCGTGCTGACAAACAAAACCTAATTACTCATCTCAACTCTCAATTCCCAAGCCCTAGCCGCAGCAAGTCAGCAACCTGCTCACTGGTCCTCAATCCTCACTCCTCAGTCCTCAGTCCTCACTCGACTCCTCAAATCCTCATCTTTGATTCATCAACCTGCTCACTGGTATAATGGTATATCATTTCATTTTTTAATTTTTAATTTGACTGTATTTCGTCTTTTTTAATTTGGGTTTTGTTTATTTGTTTTGAGATAATTTAATCCTAAAGATCCTAAGCTTTTATTTTCAAAGCTTATCAGTTCAAAAATGTATAGTACATTTTTATGATATTTATTTTCTTTTTTCGTGGACTGGCTCAATTCCTAGCATAACCCTTTCAGAACTATATAATGCAGTGGGTGAAAATAAAAAGTCTAAACTAAGAGTGAAAATAAATTTATGTTTTTTGTTACTAGATGAATGTTTATGCGTTTAGCACTTTAGCTCCTTTACTGCCTATTTATTGTGTTTCATTCATGTGACTTCTATTTTACAGACTGTGATATCTAAATTGTAATGCAAATAGTTCTTGAATACAAACTCGTTAGAATCCTGAGATGACCAAACCCGCAAAAAATCCGTTGGGTACCAATGCGGGTTTGGTAATTTGTTTTTATTTGCGGTGCGGGTTTGGTAATGAAAATTAAAACCCGCATTGGGTATGGTGCGGGTTTGGTAATTTGTTCACATATGCGGGTGCGGGTTTGGTAATGACAAACCCGCACCATACCCTACCCACTGCCATCCCTAGTCATGACAATTCATTAACTAAGTTACGGAGGAAAGAAAACTATCTAAGGTAATTTCTAATTCATTAAACTACATACATCCAATGTATTAGTCTAATAAGTCTTGTGGTACAATGACGATCATTGGTTAAATGTGATTTAATCACATCTTGAACACAATATTCATTAAATGGATAAGGATATATGGTGTGATCTCGTATCAGACCATCCTTTACCATACAGAATAAGCATCTTATACTTTTGTGATAAAATCTCATAAAGCACTGTTCTAAGTTATTTAGTTAACCGAATATATTTTTCTTAATGTTTATCTTTTCATTAATGACACTACTAGTCATATTAAAATATGTAACAACTGTTTATTTTAGAACAAGTAACTATCCAATAGTCACAAGTTCTGATATCAAATATCAAAACAGTTACTAAATATTATTTTAAATAACTAGACGGAAGATCTAGTATCCAATACCTATAATTGTCGTATTGTGAGAATCAATATTCTATATACACAACTATACACATCTCATTTCTTAAGCGTTATAATTTGCATTCAATTATTCACAACAATTGCAAATGATTGATTAGCAAACTGTGTCAAACACTCGACTTCTAAAAGTCACTAAAGCCAAGAAACGTCATTATAAGATAAACAAATACTAACGGGGTTTTCCTAATGCCAGTCAAGAATCTCAAGATATGAACTAATTCAAGTCAATTCTCACTGTATAAGAAACTATTCTTACTAGATAACTATATCCAAAACATATATCTATTTAGATTACTAATCGTGACTTAGTAACTAAGTCACTAACCATCTTGATTTTTCAAGAAAATCGGAACAACAGTTCCCGATGGTTTGAACTAATATAACAATATCTAAGTCTACTGTCATTCTAGAACCTATTCTAGAAATACGCAACCATAAGTAAAGTCAGAAAACATATTCAAGTAATATGCTATGCAGTGGATTATAAGTATAAATCTATAAACAATATAGAATAGAGGAAAACAAAACAGCAAATTTCATAAAATTACACACTACTTTAGTTATGGATTTTTAACCCAGCAGTGTCTCCCACTACTTTACGTAATACCGTAATCCCCAACGGAGAAAGAGAATTCAATAATTAAATCGAATTCCATAGTGAAAGTAGGATCCTATGAATATATTTTGACTTACAGCTTTGGCACGATCTCGCCTACGTATATTCATTAAGTAGATAACTCATTGTCAATCACTCACCAGTGACTCTTGATTTTGGTCCTGACTGTTTCTCGTTATGATAGCTTTGGCACGTTCACAAGGAGGCGTATCAAGGCTTCACTTGCCAATGACAAACTCAAGCTACCGATGTAGTCCTGACAGCTTTGACACGTTCAGGATTTCCACTTTCACTTGAATTTGTCTAGTATCATCATACAACCGGTATGGATAAAATTCAATCAACTACACCCTCACTGCTTTGGCACGATCTCGAATGCAGCCATAGAAAGTTACCCATAAACCGTATTGACAAGACGGACTAAGAAACATGCATCCAATACACGTTACTTTACAGTCTTATTTTAAGCGGGGATATTCCTCAAGGAAGCATTGATCCACATCAAATGTAGAATTATAATCTAAATCATTTTCTAAACAACTCAATTATACCTTAGAAAACATAACTCAATTTAACCATTAAATTTATGTTACGTTTCCGTTAGCGTAGAACCGAAAAGTCAATAAACATATAGATTACATGCATGTGAAAATATTAAAAGTGGATTACATATCGTATATCAAGAATGACTAATGTAATGGATGAAGCATCACACATGCTCAGATACCATTTTTGTTGGGGTTTTGGACGAAGGGTGCGACGGAAGCGCTGTTGGGGCGAAATCATAATTTTATAACTTTTTAAATTACCGAACAAACTATTCAATATCCAATATGAATAATTCATTCATATTTCACCTAACCACATTTATTCGAAATCAATAACGACATAAATAGTTAAGAAACGTCGCGAAACTTTTACGAAAATATTTTTCCGTAAAATGTCTTAAAACGCATTTTTGACCGAACCGACCACCCAACACTTATGGGGACTGCCCAGGTCAGCCCAAATAGTGTTAGGGAAGTTCATGGGCTGCCCGAACAGTGATAAATTCATTGTTTGAATAGTCGTCACCCGATTGGCTCAAAAGTCACCCGGTAACGCCGTTTTTCACCGTTTTCGGTTATTTCAACTCCGAAACAATTTACGCAATTGTTCCAACACCCAAAACACTTCCAATACATTCATAAGGCATTATTTTCATCACCATATGAACAATATTTACATATCTGATCCAAAAACCAAAAATACCAATTTTTTATGTTTTAAATCCAATTTTTCAAAATTAATCTAATTAATCAAAACACCAATCAAAGTCACCACATATGAACCACCCAAGAACAATTCTAGGCATTACAAGAGTGGTTATAACACTCTAAAATGACAACATGTCATCAAATAAATAAATTGGATACATATTACAATAATAAGACCCAAAATACTTCTCACATGCATCATCACTTCCAAATCCATCCACCAAAACCAAAATCCCCAATTTTCACAAACAAAGGAACCCTAGAACTATTCTAACAATTCAATAAAATAAGAAACAAATTTCCAAGCTTAGGGTTGTAGAAGATTACCTTTAATATCTTGATTTCCTAAGTTTTTTCTTGAATTTTCCTTCATTTTCTTCATGATTTGATCAAACAAATCTTAGGGTTTTTTTCTCTTAGGTGTTTCGGCCATGGTGGAGATAAAGATGAAGAAATTTTTTTTTCTAATTTAAAAGGGTGATGACTGACTAAGTAGGGGCAATATGGTCATTTTTGAATTTTAAATCAATTAAATAATATTAAGCTTTTTGATAGCAAATCAAATTTGCACACATTTAGCTTAATCAAATCATGCCATGTGTTTCAATAATAATTAAACATATTTCATAACATTTATGAAATATATATATTATTTAACTATTCAAATATTTAACAATTAAATATCTAAATAAATAATTAATATAATTATTATTATATATGTATTTTTATTTACATTAAATAACAAATACATATATTAATGGCTTGTGTCAAAATCTCATTTGACAATTAATTAATGTGTATTTAATCAAATTATGTATCAAATACAAATACACAATAATTACGATTGACCAAAATCCATTAAAGCATGTGTTATCATTTACCCGATTAAATGATTCGAATTAACTCATTTGATCCGATAAAATTTTATGAATAATCTGTATTATTCATAACGCGTTGCCCAAGTGCTCAACGAGTACACTTCATATTGTGGGACTCTCTAAGTTTAGGTTTATCCGTCACGAAATCCAATTTTGTGTCCATAATTCACCCACTCATGAATTATGATGACCACTGATAATCTCGCTAAACTATGCAAGTCGATGTCATTGCATACATATAATCCCTCCATTATAGGCTATGCATATTATAGTTGGGATATAGATAAAAACGTCAAATCTGTTCGGTATAATATAGTCTACTTTCAATTTACGATCTCTAAATAACACTCGGAATTGATTTATGAAGTTATACCATGGCCATGGATTTACTATATCGTAAACACGTGCAAGATGTCTATGCCCTGTACACAGGACTGACGAATTCTATCTTGATACACACTGGATATCCTGAGCATCAATTCACACCCAACGAACAGGCGGAGGTCTGATCTAAATAGATCGGTGACGTGACTGCCATCAAAGTGTGGATGATAACTCATATATCCCATTGTGGTATCTCAAGTCGAAGGACCATTATGCTCGCTCAACTCGAGAATATTCCTATTGACGTTGGTGTACCATCTATTAGGAAATCTTCAGTGAGTCGTTCAGTGTTTATCAAATCTTGACCAGGAACTTTATTTAAGGATATACATCTTATAGCGATGCTTCCCAATGTCAATTACAAACTACGTTGTAACTGCGCACTACATTGTAAATCATAGGGTCTTTGTCTAATATACAAATATCACTAAATCAGATTTAGTTTCAATCTAATCATAATTAGATATCTAATCACAATTAGATCGAATATGTGTATAAAAGACAATAAGTGCTACCATTAAATAAGTAATATTATGGAAAATGGAATTGCTCGTATTCATGAATCAGACATAAATACGATCCCGATTGGTACTCTGAGCACCAACCCTAATATTTTTTTCCCTAAATTCACCATTACACGTCATCTCCACTACTTGTCTACCTTTGGGTGTTAACCCATCGTAGAAATAAGCAATCATCCTCTATGTTGAAACCCGTGATGTGGACAAACATTCAACATCTCTTTAAACCTCTCACAACATCGGTAAAGTGTTTCCCCCAATTCTTGTGTAAAGGTTGTGATTCTCCTTTTAAAGCAGTTTATCTTGTGAGGAGGAAAGAATTTTTTCAGAAACTGTTCTTGCAAATCATCTCATGTTCTAATGGATCCTGACCTAAGGTTCTGCAGCCAAATTTTAGCTTTATCCTTTAAAGGAAAGGGAAAAAACTTTAATCGAATTATATTCATGCTGTAATTTTGGTATGTCCATGTGTTAAATACCTCTTCAAATTTCTTTAAGTGCTGATAAGGATTTTCTGATTCTAGAC
>SKCR01048301.1:0-40320 GCA_019454045.1 Zanthoxylum bungeanum | reverse complement strand
AACTTTATAGTTGCTCAGTTATATAAACCCAAGATATGAAAGGTTTTGGTGTAAAAAAAATTGTGAAGAATTCATTGGGTTTATATAGTGCTCCAAAGACAACAAAATTAATTAAGAATCTGATGTGGGATCAAAGGTAATTTAATCTTAGCCATTGGATCTTAATTTATTGGTTTAATGAGATTAGAAAACCCTAATAAGAGTTTGGGCCGAATTGTAATTCAAAACCAATAACAAAAAAAATTTACTATTCACATCACTATTCACATGAATAGTTATTTTTTTTATTATTCCAATTCCAAAAGTGCCCCTATCGTAATTCACCAATCCCTAAGCCACTATGGAATTTCATAAATGATCTGTTCAATAATTAAACACATTGAACCATTTATGAACAATTCCTACATCAATCATATATGCTGTTATATTTGTATTGTGCACTGTTAACAATTGATTTCAACTTTGTTGTGTGTGACCTTTTGGGTTCCCCTCATGTTGGACATGAAATGAATCGTGATAATTTAATCGAACATAAATTATCCTCCGATCAGATGGTCATTCGATTTCAATGACCAAGGTTGACATCTAACAATATGCCAAGGCCCCCAAATGAGAAGGAAAGATATATATACCCATTATGTATGCGATTTAAATATGATACAATCCATCGCCTCACTGTATCCCCACCTATTGACCTAGGGTGCGGAAAGTGTCTACCCACATGGTCAAATGTATGATGTTGATAGTGTCATGAATCGTGCTAACCCAAGAATCTCACATGATTCTTCCGCTGCAGCCACAGTCTCAAGCACTGATCACACATATCAACCCGCGAATTGGAATGCTACTCATTTAAGAAAATATTATCTGAGAGAGTGGTTATTCTCTGTTGTATCATTACAAACTTCATGTGTTTCAATAAATGACCCAATCATACCCTTATGACCAGATCTTTTGAACCGAGAAAGAGAATGTCAAAGTTATTTGATCCACACATAAGATTGTGAAGACCTTAAGTCTAAGGACTAGTCATATAATCGATACATGAAAGTTCTCAGACACATGGGATAAACACTCCATATGAAAACTTTCGGCGTCCAGTTCAATGGACACAAGCAACTCATGCATCTATGTGATACACCAAGCGGATGGATCTCCGCTAGTAGCCTATGAGATCGGCTACCCCACTTAAGGGCGGATCATATCATCTTGTTAGTCTCTCCGATTTGTGAACGCCCAGATTATTCACAAAACTATTACTAGGAACATTTAAGAGTAATGATTCTCATAAGGAGTGGAAGTCACCGTCTTATTACTCCAAAGGCTTTATAACAGTGTTGATGATTCATATAAGTTATGTAAGACACGTACAATAAAGAATGAAAATATTACAAATACATGTACATATAGCCCATCCACAAGTTGGGTATAGGGCATATCCCTAACAATCTCCCACTTGCACTATAGCCAACTAGTATGAATCTGGACACCATACTCTCGGGTGTGCCTATCATACTTTTATTGAGTCAGTTCTTTAGTCAGAGAATCTGCAAGATTATCTTATATGGGTATTTTCTCTATAATAACTTCTTTTCTCTCAACAATCTCCCTGATGAGATGAAATCTCCTGAGTACATGCTTGGATTTCTGGTGGGACCTTGGTTCCTTTGATTGAGCAATGGTGCCCGTGTTGTCATAGTACATTGTGACGCCATTCTTTATCGCATGAAGCACTTCCAGCTCCATGATGAACTTCTTTATCCAGACTGCTTCTTTAGCTGCCTCAGATGCTGCAATATACTCGGTTTCAGTGGTGGAGTTCGCTGTAGTTGACTGCTTTGAGCTTTTCAAACTTACAGCACTGCCATTTAAAGTAAACAAATATCCTATTTGCGATGTGTTGTCATCCTTATTGGTATGAAAGCTCACATCATAGTAACCAATGACTTTCATCTCAGAACAATCTCCGTATGTCAAAAACACATCCTTAGTTCTTCTCATATACTTGAGGATTTTTTTGACAGCTGCCCAATGTTGCTCACCAGGATTTGCCTGATACTTGCTCGTTATGCTAAGAGCATAAGAGACATCAAGTCTTGTACATAGCATGGCATACATGATCGATTCTATTGCTAAAACATAAGGGATCATACTCATACGCTCTCTATATGAAGGAGTATGTGGACATTGCTCCTTAGATAATTTGATTCCATGACAAGTAGGTATATTACCTCTTTTGGAATCTTCCATTTTGAATCTTTTCAAAACTTTATCTATGTACGTAGATTGAGAAAGTCCTAACAACCTCTTAGATCTATTACAGTAGATCTTAATGCCGATGATGTATGCTGCTTCTCCCAATCTTTCATGGAGAATTCTGAGATAACCATTGCTTGGTGGTTTGCATCATGGGAATATCATTCCCGATGATTAATATGTCATCGACAAATAATACAAGAAATACAACAGCACTTCCACTACTTTTCCTATAAACACAAGGCTCATCTATATTTTTGATGAAGTCAAATTTTTGATTTTTTCATCAAATCATATATTACAACTTCTGGAGGCTTGCTTGAGTCCATAAATGGATCGTTTAATCTTGCATACTTATTATGATCATCCTTAGATGCAAACCCCTCAGGTTGTGTCATATAGACTTCCTCTATGAGGTTCCCATTAAGGAAAGTTGTTTTGACATCCATGTGTCAAATCTCATAATCAAAGTGTGTAGCTAGTGCCAGTAAAATTTGAATGGACTTTATCATTGCAACAGGCGAGAAGGTCTCGTCGTAGTTAATTCCTTGGATTTGTCTATAACTTTTCGCCACCAACCTAGCCTTATAGGTTTGTATGTTGCCTTATGCATCAGTTTTACGCTTGTAAATCCACTTGCAGCTTATGGGTTTTATCCCTTCAGGTGCATCTACCAAGTCTCAGACTTGATTATGATACATAGAGTCTATTTCGGATTTCATGGCCTCAAGCCACTTGACTGAATCAATGTCACGCATTGCTTCGTCATAACTGGTGGGATCATCATTATCAATGACCTGATCATGTTCCTCATCAATATGGAAACCATATCTTTCAGGCTCATGTCTTTCCCTACCAGACCTTCTGAGTTCATAACCTTGTGGTTGTTCCGTCGCTGCCCTTTTGAGGGGCCTGGGGTTTAGTTCTATGTTAGTTTGTTCTTCTCGTAGTTCTTCGAGGTCAAGTCTACTCCCACTATATTTCTTGAGAAGGAATTCATTCTCTAGAAATTTAGCATTTCGTGAGACAAATGTTCTTTGTTCATTTGGGACGTAGAACACGTATGCTCTTGAGTTCAAGGCATATCCTACAAACTTACATTTAACTGCCATATCATCCAATTTGTTATTTTTTGTGAGCTTGACATATGTGTCTGTTGAGTTTCAATCAAGTCCCAAAGATCATAAATCATGCATAAACGAGTTGAATACATATCAAAGGAGGTGCGGAATAACTCACATTGATCGGTAGAGAGCAACAAAGATGAACCAAATCGCACTTCATGTTTCTGCCTCCCTCCAAGCTCGGTTTTGGGCCTTCTTGAACTGCAGTGGACTGCACGGTGGGGTGGGGCTGTTTTGATGCTCCTAAAAATCGGCCATGAAAGACTCCATTGAAGCTCCAAGCTTCAAGCTTTCTAAGCTCACAAACTCACTTCCCTATCACCTTTGTATTCCTCCATGATGAGTGTGCTGGCACTTAGATCTTGCTACAAGTTCAAAAGCTTCTCCATTTTGTGTGTGAAAACCAGAAAAATGGAGATGAAAATCGGTCACCATGACCGTGAGAAGAGAGAAGGTTTTTGGCTCCATTTTGCCAAAACCGTGAATGTTAATACAAGAGAGAGAAAGTGATGCCTTTTTGTATTACCTTACTTTTATTTTATTTACCAAGTAAGTAAATAAAAGATATACAAAACTTTTATTAAAAAGTCAAAAGCAAAAAGCAAAAGCTTTCAATCAACTTTTCACCCCATCACTTCTACTTTTACTTTAAGTCACATCACATCACTTTAATAAAGTGACATGTTGTCAAGTCACATCACTCAAAGTGACAATTGATTTGACGCATGATGTGACTAACGATTTGACGCTTGATGTGACTTGCGTGCCGCGCTCGAATTCGAAATGCGAATGCGCTCGCAATCACTCTCGGGCTCGGGTTCACTAATTCCAAATTAACGACTTTTCCGTCGCGTCGTAATTAATGATTACGCCTAGCGAATTCAATTTCACGTCGCTAACGAATTAATTCTAAATTAATTCGTTCGCCCGAATTAAAATCCAATTTCAATTCCGCGTCGAAATCTAATTTCGTTATAATATATCGAATATATTAATTTATCAATTAATTCCAAATTAATCTTTCTCTCTCTTTAACGATATTTTATCCGAGATAAAATATCCGAAATTAATCCCAGATTAATTTTCTCTCTCATCGAATTAATCCCAGATTAATTAAAGTGCGAGTCATACGTCATCGGTGAATCTTCAGGAAGCGACCCATGAGATCTCCGGATATGTTGGGCAGTAAATACGGTCGTCGGACTATCCGAACACGTAAGTACCTCGTACTACGTTTATACCGATTTAGAAGACAAGGTTGGCTTCTAGCAAAGCGCCATGCCTACCCAATTCTCCAGAAATATTCTTACAGGAATATATAGATCTGTATCAAGCGTAGTATACCGTAGTATTGTGTATATCGGCCCAGTATCGGATAGTCACGTGCTAGGGCTGTGGCTGGATAAGTGTCTCTGCCCCGTCCGAAGCACATGTCGGATGTCTGGTAACTAGTCTCTATAATCGGATATGCATGACCTAGTCATAATATCCCGATGGTTGCGCAACACTTAAGAGCACTAATACCGTATCCTGCGTGACATCATCTCCACTATGACTGAAGTGATACTTCCGTCTTGACATCACACCCAATACACTACGACTCTCTGATAAACCCAGAAGTGGTGTACGCAGAACCGGTTAAAGCCCTGTACCACCAAGACCAAAGTCTATCGATTATCGTAAGTATTAGCGATGTAAGTCGCAGGTTAAGACCGTACACACCTACCCTGATTTTGGCCTCCATAGACACATAGTCATAATACCAATGGGATTCCGAAGGGTATCCAGAGCGAAGCTGTTCCCATACCATCGGTGAAACACGACCTCCTATCGCACTTGCATAAGATCCAATACTTATATATGAGAACTATGCCGTCGTGCCCTCACAACGTGCACAAGTGCAATACTAGCCTATTCCGCCTTATCGATGTCCTGTCTCGATAATACTACGGCTAGGGATATTTAATGATTAATCCTTCGTGGACTGATACTGTCTCATATCATTCTCAATCCAGGAACTAATCATATGGACCTCTCTTCATTTATATATCTATGGTGATCTAATCACAAATGATGAGAGTGCAATTTCCTTGTCACATAGTTAATTTGCTACAACAACACAATGATCTGTGCAAATAGTGACGCTATGGGTCATTTTGTCCAACAATCTCCCACTTGGCACATAGCAAGTCACTCAAGTTTCCCACACCCGAACTATGTACGGTTCGATCAAATTGCTGAGGAAAGGTTTTCGTCAGCGGATTTGCTTAATTATTGTCTGACGCGATTTACACGATCATCACATCGCCACGATGTATGATCCGAACGAATAAGATGATATAGAAGTATATATCTGGATCGTCGATGAGACCTTTAATTCCTTAGCCTGTGCTGACGCCTAGCTCAGCTGCTAAAAGAACTATATCTAATTTAATTAGATTTATTTTCGATCCAAATGGCTTATATGCTGCCGCAGCTGCAGCATATCTGCATTTGTTGTTTATTCGGCAACAGTTATCTTGCTCGGAATATTTTCAGCTCACTGTCCCAGTGTTTCAAACTTTATAGTACCGCAGTATAGTATTTACCGTTAGAAACTTGCAACAGTGATCCTAGTCACTTCAAGTTCTCCTACTCCATAATTTAAGACAGCATCTTTAGTTCTCTCAGATACTAACAGATGTTCTTAATCTTCAATCCAGTGACTATCACTTGGATTGACCCGATTGTGACTCCATATGCTCGAAGCGTATGAGACACCAATACAAGTACATTTTAAATGTACAATTTCCAGAGAGTGTTAACCAACTCCAAATCTATCCCAGTAGATCTTTATTCCTCGAATAAAGGTTGTTACTCCCCAGAATTCTATGGAGAATTTCTATTGAAAGCCAAGCTTTCATCAATTGCTATATGGGAATTTCACTGTCAGTGCGCTCTCCCACTAACCTCCTTATATACACAAGAATTATTTCGTTTTGAGTCAAATCATAAACCATTATGATTATTTCAAAACGACAGTTCCAAGAAACCTTATGCTTGCATTAATCCAAACATGGATCGAATAACCCGCAAACCTCGTTTGTTGGTTATACAAAATCGTCAGAATGTTATAAACATTCTCCAAAAGGTTTCCTTTTCAGGAAAGCGATTTTGATCTATAACTGAAACATTTCATAAATGAAATACGCAGTTATCAACAAGCATCTTCAAAATGGATTTACCATGGCAACAGGTAAAAGGTTTGAACCGTTATTAACACATGTTGATAACGATACCTTTCCGTCAAAAGCCCAGCTTTGTACGTGGTATGTTGCCTTCCATGTATGTCTTCCTTGAAGACGTTTAATGTACCAATAGGCACAATGCCTTCTGGTACAACAACTAGTATCCAAAATAGTTGTTATACATGGAATCCATTTCGGATTCATGACACTTTGTCATAATAGGGAGTCGATACCTTGTATCACTACCTCATACGTAATCAGTTGGTGTACCTTAAAAGATTAACATCTTTATGAGGTGAGATCAGAAACCCATTACCCCAGGGTTTTCTGACTCTATCTGATCTACACGGTTTCTTGTGTATTTGAAGATTAATGGTATAGATTCATCATAGATGAACTATTTGTGTTCCATTAAGGACTTCGTGCCTTGAACAGTATTACTCCGATTTTCATCGAGTATCACTATCCTCCCACTGACCACTGCATATCGGTATTCCTCTCAGGAAAAACCGCATGGTGAGCAACAATCACATTGTTCTCATGTGAGATTTACAAGTATACTACTAAGGTTTCCCTTAGGATAACCTATATAGGCACTGTTCCAATTTGGGTCTTTCAGTTTGGTATCATCCAAACGTATTATGCCAGGCATACCCAAATTACTAGAAATGAGAAAACCCCGTTTCCTTCTGTTCATTTCCTAATATGTAATCTGTAAAACAGATTATTATGGAACCTTATTCTAAATAAGTTCTTGCACTGTTAAAACTTATCCGTTGAAGGAAATGTAGCTCAGAGCGACTCAAGAGCCTTATCATGTCTATACATTCGTTTAATTCGAATCGGTCCGTCACTTTGACGGAGTCCGGGACCGGGAGGAAAGTCTACATCACTCTTTCAAGTAGATAAGAAACTATACTAAGTATGCATATAAGAAACCATCTTACGTTAAGGTATATCTAGACGGTCTGTTGTCTATTAGCCGACAAGCCGAAATCTGTTTGTCTATGTGCTTCAAACTCTAACACAACCATAACGTGAAAAAAACACAAACCATAACGTTAAGGGCACATCACGTTAAGGTCACGAAAAGTTCCAACAGCTAGCCTAGAGAGATGGGCCCACTTACTTCACAATGAATAGGGCTAACAGATCGGTGGCACTTACACTATTACCAAGTAAACAGTGTTTTAGGTACTTTACCTAACAAACTAGATTCGTAGACTTTATTTGAATAGTCAAATCAGTCCTGTATCCACTCTTCAAAAGTGTGGATATACGAGTCTTGTATAATTGTGTCCCAGACAACAATGCCACAAATAAGTCTCTATTGATCAAATCAATTTGAGCTATTTATTTGTCATTTTATATGTTTGAGATTTTAATTATATTCAAAATATAAATTCTGTTATTCACATCTAATGTGTTTATCTCAGTATCATCTTTATATAATGAAACACTTAGTGTTCTAGAATATAAAGGTTTATCCACAATGGATTAAGCACTGATATAGAGATAATGTCTCTAGTTAAACTAGTTACATTATAACAGTTCCTAATTTAAGTACACACCGAAGGGTAGTTCCTAAACTTAGGTATCTACGGTCGAAACAGCGACTTTCGTCCCGTTTCCGATTCGCAGAGCAATCTCAGCTTGAAGTCAGATCCTGCTCAAAGCAGATTCTGAACATCAATACATACATTTTATGTACCACACTAAGTATTTAAAATCTAATTTCAATACTAGCTGTTTACATAACTAAGATAAACATTTTTAAAGTAAGAGCCTTGCCCTTTCTTTAATTCCTTCGTGTCTGCCATATCCAAATGGTAGTCACTTTGGGATATGTCAATTATCCTTTTCAATATTTCAGAAACCTTAGGCCAAGCCTTGGGTTTTTAAAATATCGAAACGATGTGCACCTCGTGCTACATGCCCAATTGCAAACTTTGACTTTATCTCCTCTAGAATAGTCAATTAATTCTCCAAGAATTATAAATTGCAATTTTAATACTTCTTAAATCTAAAATTAGATTTATGACAAGTATATTAAATTAAGCACTAAAGTCATCCACATAAATCTTCCAAAGATTTTATGCTCTACTTATTTTGCTTAATTTTGGCTTAAGGTATAATAAGTTATTTTTATCAAATAAAGTAACCTATTATTATTCCCAATTTGAAAAATAAATTATTAAAAATTTTAATCCCAGATTATATTTTAAATATCCAACTTTTCAATTTTATCTTGATTACAATAGTCCAACTATTTAATCAACGATTAGTGGTACTATATATATTATAATGATTATAATAGTCCAACTATATAATCAAATATAATCCAAATTAATTAACCTCAATTACATTGATTACTATAATCCAATTATAAAATCAACTGTAAACTGAAATTAATTAATTCAAATATATTGATTAATATAATCCAATTATATATAATCAAGTATAATACAAATCCAACTGTTTATTAAAACAACAATTTAAATATTAGTCCAACTAACATTTAATATAACGACGAAATAATTTAATGAGCGCGTATGGCGAGTAATTGAACGAGTATTGAAAATTCAATTCTTGTCTCCCACTATTTTTCGTCGAGCCTCTAACCCTCTGTCGAGTACTCGGGAAACCGTGTTTCCTAGTGGGCTAGGATCCCGTTAAATATCACACAATCTTGACTTTGGCCAACAAATTGTATGATAATTAACTAGGTAGATCTCGAAGATCAATTGGATCTCATCCAACTCCTAGATCCAGTAGGTGGACATCCAAGTCCCAAACATATATCTTATATATGCCTATACATCGAATGTATACCCTAACCTTTTTCCTCTAAATCAACTAGGCCTTGGCTTTGGCACAACAAACCTAGTGATCCCAGTCAAGCGTGGACCCATTGACATGGAAGCTTCGTAATCAATGTCAATGGACAAGAAGTGGTCTTGACTTTGGCCAACAAACCATAACTTGGACACAACACCAATATGGAACAAAGCCTCGTGATTCAAACACATCTTCGACGGACAGAGGCTTGACTTTGGCCAACAACCCCTGCCAATCTAGGATCTTGAGCAAGAATCACTCAATGGAAGGAAAAGACGCATGATATTTGATGAGGGCTTTTCGTGTGCAAATTGGCTACCAATTTAATTATCTTTGTTATGGTCTCATCATCATACACCCTTAAACATGCATTCTAAACACATAATAAAGCGCGCTATGATAAAATAATAATGATATGCGGATGGATATTTTACACATTGATCCTAGATCAAATCTCTCACTTTCTCTCTCTCTCCAGCTAGCACAAATATTTCTTCTACCCGTTACACTACACTTCTAAAGAAACCTCATTTACATTGAGGGGAATAGGTGAGTGTTGGACAAAATGACCCATAGCGTCACTATTTGCACAGATCATTGTGTTGTTGTAGCAAATTAACTATGTGACAAAGGAGATTGTACTCTGATCATTTGTGATTAGATCACCTTAGATATATAAATGAAGAGAGTTCCCTATGATTAGTTCCTGGATTGAGAATGATATGAGATAGTATCAGTCCACGAAGGATTAATCATTAAATATCCCTAGTCGTAGTATTATCGAGACAGGACATCGATAATGCGGAATAGGCTAGTATTGCACTTGTGCGTGTTGTGAGGGCACAACATCATAGTTCTCATATATATAAGTATAGGATACTTATGCAAGTGCGATAGGAGGTTGTGTTTCACCGATGGTACGGGAAACAGCTTCGCTCTGGATAGACCCCTCGGAATCCCATTGGTATTATGACTATGTGTCTATGGGAGGCCGAAATCAAGGTAGGTGTGTGTAGTCTTAACCTGAGACTTACATCGCTAATACTTGCGATAATCGGTAGACTTTGGTCTTGGTGGTACAGGGCTTTAACCGGTTATGCGTACACCACTTCTGGGTTTATCAGAGAGTCGTAGTGTATTGGGTATGATGTCGAGACGGAAGTATCACTTCAGTCATAGTGGAGATGATGTCACGCAGGATACGGTATTAGTGCTCTTAAGTGCTGGCCGGCCATCGGGATATTATGATAAAGTCGTGTATATCCGATTATAGAGACTAGTTACCAGACATCCGACATGTGCTTCAGACGGGGCAGACACTTATCCAGCCCCAGCCCTAGCACGTGACTATCCGATACTGGGCTGATATACACAATACTACGGTATACTACGCTTGATACAGATCTATATATTCCTGTAAGAATATTTCTGGAGAATTGGGTAGGCATGACGCTTTGCTAGAAGCCAACCTTGTCTTGTAAATCGGTATAAACGTAGTACGAGGTACTTACGTGTTCGGATAGTCCGACGACCGTATTTACTGCCAACATATCCAGAGATCTCATGGGTCGCTTCCCAAAGATTCACCGATGATGTATGACTCGCACTATGATTAATCTGAGATTAATTAGTAGAGAGAGAAGATTAATTTCTAGAGAGAGAAAATTAATCTGGGATTAATTGCGGAGATTTTTTATCTGGGATAAAATATTAATTAAAGAGAGAGAATGATTAATTTGGAATTAATCGATAAAATAATATATTCGATATATTATAAGAAATTGGATTTCGACGCGGAATTAAAATTGGATTTTAATTCGGGCAAACGAATTAATTTAGAATTAATTCGTTAGCGACGTGAAAAGTGATTTCGCTAGGCGTAATCATTTAATTACGACGCGACGGAAAATTTGTTAATTTTGAATTAGCGAACCCGAGCCCGAGAGTGATTGTGAGCGCATTCGCATTTCGAATTCGAGCGCGGCACGCAAGTCACATCAAGCGTCAAATCGCTAGTCGCATCAATTGTCAAATCACTTGTCACTTTGAGTGATGTGATGTGACTTTACATGTTGTCACTTTATTAAAGTAACTTGATGTGAATAGGAAAGTGATAGGTGATGGAAAAGCATTTTTTGCTTTTTGCTTTTGACCTTTTGACTTTGCTTTTTGAAAGTAAAGGTGGTAATGCTTTATTAAATTTTGGAAAATATAAAAGCATTTACACTTTCTCTCTCTCTTGATTTATTCATATTTTTTAGGGTTTTACGTTTTCTTGAAACCCATTTTCCCCTCTTCTCTTCTCTCCCTCTCACACGGTTGAGTCGAATTCTTGCTCCTTTTTCTGCAGTTTTGGCGAGATAATGAAGAGGAAAGAGTGCTAGCACACACATGGGTTATATTATGGTGATAGGGAAACGAATTTATGAGCATGGAAAAGCTTGAAACTTGGAGCTTCAATGGTGATGACCATGGCCGAATCTTGGAGGGTCAAAAACCAGTAAACCACACAGCCCTGCAAGAGGAGCTTCTGCCGTGACCTTGAAGAGGAGCTAGAAGCTTGTGTTGTTTGGTGCATCAAATCCAATCATTGTGAGTATATGTTTCCGCCATTATTCCTTGATGTATTCATGCGATTTTTGTGCTTGATTTTGTTGATCTTGGGACCTATATTAGGAACTCAACAATGGTATCTTGAGCCTTGAACAAGCATGAAAAAGTTAGGGTTAAAATTAGGTAAAACGAATTTGGGCATGTTTTTTTGATGAAATTTTTTCTATAATATGCTTAAATGAGATGGAATTAATGATTGATTAGATCAATTTGAAAAATTGTGTTTGGAACAAATTTCCCCAATTTTTTTGTGTTGGCCAAAGTTGACAAAATTGGGTAAAACTCATTTGAGCATCAATTGATTAAATTGTTTAGTATAGTATGCTTGAAATGAGGTTGAATTGATGCTGTGCATGATCAATTTCATGAATTTGGTTGGATCCATTTTTCCCCAAATTTTGGGCATGACAAATTTGGGTAAACTTGATTTTGAGCATGTTTGATGAAATTGGATGATGAGAATGCTTAAGTATGTTTAAATTGTGGATTGATTGGATCAATTTGTTGAAAATGAGTTTGGAACAATTTTCCCCAATTGCTTTATGTTGGCCGAAAATTGAGCCCCTAATATCTTGGTGAATTTTTGTTTGTTTGATCATTGGATGACTTGAAACAAGTGGGTAATGTTGAATTGAAATTTGATTGGATTGAATTTTGATTTGGAACAATTTTCCCAAATTAAAGTAGGCTTGGCCGAATTCAATTGGATATGAAATTCATTGTGTTTTTTGTATTTTGATTCATTAGATGAGTTTAATTGATTTGGGAAATGATGATTGTGGATTCAATTGGATTGAAACCGAATCGGATTGGAAAAACCCCTAATTACCGAGAACAAAAGCATGTAAATTGGGTTTGATTTTAATAAATTGTGTTGGACACTATTTAATGTTAAAGTGCATGATTAATTAGGCTAATTGATGTTTTAGAAATGTTAATTGGATAATTAATTGTGTATTACACTTAGGTTAATTAATTATGGAATTTGGAATTTTATAAGTTAATTAATTGGGCTTATTTTGGAAATTGGGCCTTATAGGTTGTAATTGGGCTTTTGGGCTTGGTTGTACCAAGTTAGGTTTAGGCCATTTGGTTGGATCCAATTGGGCCCAAAACCGCATCCATAAAGTCCAATTATGACTTAATGGACCTTAATTATTTAATTGGGCCTAATGGGCTAAAATTAATTTAAAGGCTTAGGGGGTAACTCCCGGATTGGATTTTGGTTATCAGTTTGACCCGAGTTGACCAAAAGTCCACGCCTTAAGAAATTAATTAAAAGCCCATTGGACTTTAATTAAATAAACATTAGATGTTAATTGGGCTTTGAGACCCATTGCGATTAAATTTGGAATTTAAGTCGTAAAGGTTCATTAAATAAAGTGTAATATTTAATTTGGAATTAAATATGATTAATTAAATTAAATGCGTATTAATTTGAATTTAATTATGTTTTAATTTAATTCAAGAATTCGTACTTTGAGTACTTATTCGTAAACGAGTTTGACTCGCGCAAAAATCAAATCGTTGTTTGAACATTGGATGATCACTAATTATCAGATTAATTAATTGGATTAGATTGATTGATAACATGCTTGTGTGAATATATGGTTGCGATGCATGAATAATGTATATCGGATGGATATTAGTCGGGTGGGACAATTTTGGAAATTGTAATAAATTTGATTTATTAATTGGACCTGCGTGTCCAGCCTTATCACCTCTATACTCTTTGTATTCTCTTCTCACTTATTCCCTCAATGTAAATGAGGTTTCTTTAGAAGTGTAGTGTAACGGGTAGAAGTAAATACATGTGCTAGCTTTGGAGAGAGAAAATGAAAGATTTGATCTAGAATCAATGTAAAGTATCCATCCGCATATCATTATTATTTTATTTCATATGCGCTTTATTATGTGTTTAGAATGCATGTTTAAGGGTGTATGATGATGAGACCTTAATAAAGATAATAAATTGGTAGCCAATTTGCACGCGAAAAACCCTCGCTCAATATCATGCGTTTTTCCTTCCATTGAGTGATTCTTACTCAAGATCCGAGATTGGCATGGGTTGTTGGCCAAAGTCAAGCCCTTGTCCATCGAAGATGTGTTTGAATCACGAAGGCTTTGTTCCATATCAGTGTCTTGTCCAAGTTGTGGTTTGTTGGCCAAAGTCAAGACCACTTCTTGTCCATCGACATTGATTACGAAGCTTTCCATGGTCAATGGATCGCGCTTGACTGGGATCACTGGTTTGTTGTGCCAAAGCCAAGGCTTAGTTGATTCAGAGGAAAAAGGTTAGGTAATACATTGGATGTATTTGACATATATAAGATATGTTTAGGATTTGGATATCCGCCTACTGGATCTAGGAATTGGATGAGATCCAATTGATCTTCGAGATCTACCTAGTTAATTATCATACAATTTGTTGGCCAAGTCAAGATTGTGTGATATTTAACGGGATCCTAGCCCACTAGGAAACATGGTTTCCCGAGTACTCGACAGAGGGTTAGAGGCTCGCCGAAAAATAGTGGGAGGCAAGAATTGAATTTGCAATACTCGTTCATTACTCGCCATACGCGCTCATTCAAATTATTTCGTCGTTAGATTAAATGTTAGTTGGACTAATATTTAAATTGTTGTTTTAATAAACAGTTGGACTGTATTATATTTGATTATATATAATTGGATTATATTAATCAATATATTTGAATTAATTAATTTCAGTTTACAGTTGATTTTATTGTTGGACTATAGTAATCAATGTAATTGAGGTTAATTAATTTAAATTATATTTGATTATATAGTTGGACTATTATAATCATTATAATAATAGTACCACAATCGTTGATTAAATAGTTGGACTATTAGAATCAAGATATAATTGAAAGATTGACATTTATAACATAATCCTGGGGAAAATGTGTTTAAATGGTTTAATTTTCAAATTGGGAACAAAGTTTCAGGATGGTCCCTGGAAATTAATAGGTTATTTTATTTAAAATAATATATTAAGCTTGTAGCGCAAGGCGCACCTTAATTCGATATTCCAGAAACACGAGCCTTGGCCAAAGGCTTCTAGAATGTTGAAACAGGCAAAGGCAAATCATTATAATCTTCTGGGAAGATAAAGGACATATCCTAAGAAGGAATAGAAGACGAGCAAGGCTCTGACTTCAAATATGATTGTCATAATTATGTTCACAGCTAGTATTAAAATTGGATTTTAGATCTTAGTGTGGTACATAATATATATATATTGATGTTCAAATCTGTTTTGAACAGGATACTGACTTCAATAGAGATTTATCTGCGAATTGGAAACAGGACGAAAGTCGCTGTTTTAACCGTAGATACCTGAATTTAGGAACTACCTTCGGGTTAGTACGTAAATTAGGAAACTGTTATAATGTATCTAGTTTGACTAGAAACATTATCTCTATATCGCGTATAACCCGCTGCGGGTGTACCTTTATATTCTAGAACACTAAAGTGTTTCATTATATAAAGATGATATTGAGATAAACACATTAGATGTGTATAACAGGATTTATATTTTGAATATAAATAATATCTCAAATATATAACATGACAAATAAATAGCTCAAACTGATTTGATCAGTTAACAAACTTAATTGTGGCATAGTTGTCAGGGACTACTAAACAAGAATCGTATATCCGCACTTTTGAAGAGCGGGTACTAGGACTGATTTGATTATATTCAAATAAAGTCTACGAATCTAGTCTATTTGGGCAAAGTGCCTAAAACACTATTTACTTGGTAAAAGTGTAAATGCCAACCGATCTGTTAGCCCTACTTCATAGTGAAGCAAGTGGGCCCATGTCTAGCTAGGCTAGATATGGATATGAATATTTCGTGACCTGTACGGATGTGCATCGCGTATGGTTATGTGTTCTTTTGAAACACAAATCGGAAACTTTTACAGTTTCGACACGAATAGATAAACAGATCGGCTAAAGTATTAAACCGTCATGGTAAGACTGTAATGGAAAATACTTAAGCAATAAATTTCTAGTATATATGAAAGAGTATAGTATTCTTTCAATAATGACTCCTCTCGGAATACGTCAGTTTGACGTATGTGTCCGAACGGATTAACCGAATTTTGTTAGACATAATAAGGTTAATCACGAGTCGCTCTGAGCTACCATTTCCTTCAACAGATAAGCTTTAAACAGTGCAAGAACTTATTTTGAATAAGGTTCCATAATAATCTGTTTAACAGATATCATATTAGATATGAACGGGAAAGAAACCAGGTTTCTCATTCCTGATAATTTGGGTATGCTAGGCATATGTTTGGATGATACCAAACTAAAACCCAAATAGGATAAGTGCCAAATGTAGGTTATCCTAGGGATACCATAAGTATTGTACTTATACATCTCACAAGAGAACAATTAGATTGTTACTCACCATAACGGTTTTCCTGAGAGGAATACCGATATGCAGTGGTAAGTGGGAGGATAGTATTACTCGATGGAAATCGGAGTAATACTGTTCAAGGCACTGAATCTTAATGGAACATGAATAGTTCATCCAGGATGAGACTATTACCATTAATCTTCGAATACACAAGAACCGCGTAGGTCGGACAGAGTCAGAAAACAACCTGGGGTATTGGTTTCTGATCTAACCTCATAAAGATGTGAATCTTATTGAGGAATACCAACTGACTACGCATGAGGAAGTGATAGGTATCAACTCCCTAAATATGGCAAAGTGCCGTATAATCCGAAATGGATTCCATGTATATCAACCAGTTTGGATACTAGTTGATGTACCACAAGGCATTGTGCCTAATGGTACTTAAAAGTCTTCTAGGAAGACATACATGGATGACAACATACCAGCGTATAAAGCTAGGCTTTTAACGGAAAGGTATCGTTATCAACATTGTGTTGATTACGATTCAACCTTTTACCTGTTGCCACGGTAAATCCATTTGGATAATGCATATTATTCGATCCATGATTGGATTGAAGCAAGCATTAGGTTCTTGGAATTATCGTTTTGATATAATCATAATTGTGTACGATTTAATTCAAAACGAAAATAATTCTTGTGTATATAAGGAGGTTAGTGGGAGCGCACTGATAGTGGCTGTCCTATAAAATAATGATAATGCGTCATTTCTTGGAAATGATATTCCCATAAAATAAATATCGGTGAAAGCTTGGCTTTCGCAATACTCTCCTAGAAACCGTACATTGAAAAATGTACGAGACCTGGTGTATCATACGCTTTGAGCATATGGATTCACAAACAGGCCGATCCGAGTGATAGTCACTGGATTGATGTTAAGAACATCCGTTAGTATCTTAGAGAACTAAGGATGGTGTCTTAGTCTATGAAGAAGGAGAACTTAAGTGACTGGGGTCACTGTAGCAAGTTCCATAACCGATAAAGACAACTAAAAGTCACAAACGGTACTATACAGTTTGAATAACGGTACAGTGAGCTAGAAATCTTCCAAGTAAGATACTGTTACCGAATAAACAACAAATGCGGGTTGTTGCTGCAGCTGAAGCAGCAATAGAAGTCATTTGGGTCGATACAAATCTAATTAGATTAGATATAGTTCTGTTAGCAGCTGAGCTAGGCGTCAGCACAGGCTAAAGAATTAATGGTCTCATCAACGATCCAGATACATACTTAGATACTCATCTGATTCATTCGGATAATATTTCGTGGCGATGTGATGATCGAATAAATCGCATCAAGATGATAATCATGCAAATCCGCTGACGAATGCATTTCTCAGCAATTTGAGCCAACCGTACATAGTTCGGGTGTAGGACACTTGAGTGACTGGCTATGTGCCAAGTGGGAGATTGTTGGACAAAATGACCCATAGCGTCACTATTTGCACAGATCATTGTGTTGTTGTAGCAAATTAACTATGTGACCAAGGAGATTGTACTCTCATCATTTGTGATTAGATCACCTTAGATATATAAATGAAGAGAGGTCCCTATGATTAGTTCCTGGATTGAGAATGATATGAGACAGTATCAGTCCACGAAGGATTTATCATTAAATATCCCTAGTCGTAGTATTATCGAGACAGGACATCGATAATGCGGAATAGGCTAGTATTGCACTTGTGCGCGTTGTGAGGGCACAACGGCATAGTTCTCATATATATAAGTATAGGATACTTATGCAAGTGCGATAGGAGGTTGTGTTTCACCCGATGGTACGGGAAATAGCTTCGCTCAGGATAGACCCCTCAGAATCCCATTGGTATTATGACTATGTGTCTATGGGAGGCCGAAATCAAGGTAGGTGTGTATAGTCTTAACCTGAGACTTACATCGCTAATACTTGCGATAATCGGTAGACTTTGGTCTTGGTGGTACAGGGCTTTAACCGGTTCTGCTACACCACTTCTGGGTTTATCAGAGAGTCGTAGTGTATTGGGTGTGATGTCGAGACGGAAGTATCACTTCAGTCATAGTGGAGATGATGTCACGCTGGATACGGTATTAGTGCTCTTAAGTGCTGCCGGCCATCGAGATATTATGACAAGGTCATGTATATCCGATTATAGAGACTAGTTACCAGACATCCGACATGTGCTTCGGACGGGGCAGACACTTATCCAGCCCCAGCCCTAGCACGTGACTATCCGATACTGGGCAGATATACACAATACTACGGTATACTACGCTTGATACAGATCTATATATTCCTGTAAGAATATTCTGGAGAATTGGGTAGGCATGGCGCTTTGCTAGAAGCCAACCTTGTCTTATAAATCGGTATAAACGTAGTACGAGGTACTTACGTGTTCGGATAGTCCTGACGACCGTATTTACTGCCAACATATCCGGAGATCTCATGGGTCGCTTCCCAAAGATTCACCGATGATGTATGACTCGCACTATGATTAATCTGGGATTAATTAGTAGAGAGAGAAGATTAATTTCTAGAGAGAGAAAATTAATCTGGGATTAATTGCGGAGATATTTTATCTGGGATAAAATATTAATTAAAGAGAGAGAACGATTAATTTGGAATTAATCGATAAAATAATATATTCGATATATTATAAGAAATTGGATTTCGACGCGGAATTAAAATTGGATTTTAATTCAGGCAAAACGAATTAATTTAGAATTAATTCGTTAGCGACGTGAAAGTTTTTCGCTAGGCGTAATCATTTAATTACGACGCGACGGAAAATTCGTTAATTTGGAATTAGCGAACCCGAGCCCGAGAGTGATTACGAGCGCATTCGCATTTCGAATTCGAGTGCGGCACGCAAGTCACATCAAGCGTCAAATCGCTAGTCGCATCAATTGTCAAATCACTTGTCACTTTGAGTGATGTGATGTGGCTTTACATGTTGTCACTTTATTAAAGTTACTTGATGTGAATAGTAAAAAGTGATAGGTGATGGAAAAGAATTTTTGCTTTTTGCTTTTGACCTTTTGACTTTGCTTTTTGAAAGTAAAAGGTGGTAAATGCTTTTATTAAATTTTGGAAAATATAAAAAGCATTTACACTTTCTCTCTCTCTTGATTTTATTCACATTTTTTAGGGTTTTACGTTTTCTATGAAACCCATTTTCCCTCTCTTTCTCTTCTCTCCCTCTCACGGCTTGGAGCCGAATTCTTGCTCCTTTTCTCTGCAGTTTTGGCGAGAATAATGAAGAGGAAAGAGTGCTAGCACACACATGGGTATATTATGGTGATAGGGAAACGAATTTATGAGCATGGAAAAGCTTGAAGCTTGGAGCTTCAATGGTGATGACCATGGCCGAATCTTGGAGGGTCAAAAACCAGTAAAACCGCACAGCCCACTGCAAGGAGGAGCTTCTGCCGTGACCTTGAAGAGGAGCTAGAAGCTTGTGTTGTTTGGTGCATCAAATCCAATCATTGTGAGTATATGTTTCCGCCATTATTCCTTGATGTATTCATGCGATTTTTGTGCTTGATTTTGTTGATCTTGGGACCTATATTACGAACTCAACAGTGAGAAGAGAATACAAAGAAATAGGAGATAAGGCTGGACACGCAGGTCCAATTAATAAATCAAATTTATTACAATAATTTCTAAAATTGCCCCACCCATCTAATATCCATCTGATATACATTATTCATGCATCACAACCATGTATTCATACAAGCATGTTATCAATCAATCTAATCAAATTAATTAATCTGATAATTAGTGATCATCCAATGTTCAAACAAAGATTTGATTTTGTTCCAGTCAAACTCGTATTGCGAACAAGTACTTAAAGTACGAATTCCGAATTAAAATTAAATTACATGATTAAATCCAATTTAATACGCATTTAATTCTAATTCATTATTTAATTCCAAATTAAATATTACACTTTATAAAATAACCTTTACGACTTAAATTCCAAATTTAATCGTTACGGGTCTCAAAGCCCGATTAATATCAAATATTAATTTAATTAAAGTCCAATGGGCTTTTAATTAATTTCTTGAGGCGTGGACTTTTGGTCAACTCGGGTCAAACCCGCAACCAAAGTCCAATCCGGGAGTTACCCCATAAGCCCATAAATTAATTTAGGCCCATTAGGCCCAATTAAACGTTAACACTACAAGAAAAAAGGCCTTTACTGACACTAAGGTTAGTGACACTAGGCTAAAAGTGTCAGAAACGACGTGTAAATGTGCCTATTTCCGTGTTTTTCACTTAAATATCAATAATTACTGACACTATGGTATCAGTGATTTTAGTGTCAGTAATTACTATTACCATAGTATCAGTAAGAAATAAAAAAAAAAAAAAAAACGCGTAGTCGTCTGGAGTCGAACCAACACCTCACGGAAGTGACGTTTTTCGCATATATTACTGACACTATAGTATCAGTAAATTTAGTGTCAGTAATTAATGATACCTAGTATCAGTAAAAAAAAATTAAAAAAAAATTATTTCCTTAAAATCAAACCCTCATCTCCACTATCCGCTTCTCAAAACTCTCCCCATTCCTCTCAAAACACCTCTATCTCCACCTCCACCAACTCCATAACAAATCACTTCCCCATCTCCCTTCCCCTCTCTCCTCTTCAGCCGCCGCTCCGTCGCCCCTCTCTCCCACGCCGTCCAGTCCCTATCTCCACCTCCACCACTCGCTTCTCCCAAATGCGATGCTGTGTCAACCGCTCCGGAAAGCCCGCCTACTCCCCCCTCAACTCCGGCTCCAACTTCAGCGACCGGCATTATATTTGAATAAAGGTCCTAATTTTCGTCTTTTTTAGGGATGCTATTAAGAATTATAAATTGCAATTGGACCTGGGCAAGTCAAACAAAAAAAAAAAAAAGCAATGATCGCCTTGAACTCCACGGCAGTTTGTTAATAATATTCAGCTTTCTCAAAGCAGAGAAAGCAGATTGAAAACTGAAGTAATCAGGTAATATCATTTCGTTATGTTCTTTTGTTTTTCAAATTTACTGATGAAATTTACTCGAAAACGATGATTTGATTTAAATTTATTAACTGGGTTTTCTGGGTTTGTTGAGCTCTGTGCTGAAATATTTCTTTTTGTTTATTTTAATTTGAAATTCTAGTGAATATGAAAAGAGAGATGTGTATGATTCATTTGGATTATTCATAATCGTCTGTATTTGCTTATTTGATATGTTTGTATAACTTTGAAAAAATTAAAGGTATATTTACCACATGCTCGCATAGTTATATTTGACAACTAGGGATTCGATTTCACAGTAGGGATTTTTGGTATTAAGTGATTGTAAATGCTAAGTAAGAGGTTGCGATATACTTGAAACAAATCGAAGGGAATCGAAAGATTCGGATGAGAAGTAATTGTCAATTCTGATATGCGGACATCTGAAATTTTTAAAATGCAAATTTAACAGTAACTTCACTTGAGTTACCATTGACATGAAAATGTATAGATTTAGATTTAATGTTAAATTTTCACTTTAAAAATAGCAAACTTCTACACTAGATAATATGGTCTGTCTGTGCCATTATGATACTTTTCGTTAACTTGAGTTTGTGGAGCTCATTAATGTTTCTCATATGTAAATTTAACTTGATTTATGGTCCATTCCATTGTTAAATGGTCTGTCTTGTTTTCAGTGAGTGAAGTACTGAATATGATAGACTGCTCTGTCTCTTGGTCTGTATTTTTTCGTTTTGATAATAGTAATTTCATCCAGAAACTCTAATATCGTTACTTTTATCTGTAGGTTTTTGAACGGGGATTACAACAGAGCACAATGGCCAGATCAATTGGAAGCAGGAATGCAAACTTCTTGAGATTGGTAGAAGAGAGAGCATTGTCGAAGAAGGTGGAAAGGAAGAAGGTGGAGGAAGAACACAAGGAACAACAACAAAATGGAGTCCCTTATCTCCCTAAAGACTGCATATCGAAAATTCTTATTCGACTTCCTATTCAGTCTCTTTCAAGCATGAGATTTGTCTGTAAACCTTGGTGCAACATAATTAACAGTGACCATTTCGTGAATGCGCATTTTCGCTGCTCTGAATCTGTCTTGATCTTTCAAAAATCAGTTTCCAGTTGTATGACTACATCATATCAACCAGACAAACCAAACTTATTTTCAGTTGAAGCAAGTCTACAACCAATACCGTCCTCTTCCTCATTTTCGGGAATAGAATCTTAAAGAATTTTTATATCCAGTTCATGGAATTTAAAGGAGGAAAGATCAAAACTGGAGAGTATGATCTTTGCTGCTTAGGCGTTATTATAGCTACATGCAATGGTCTTATTTTGCTTGATAATGATCTAAAGACAGGAGGATTGATAGTTATGAATCCTGTGACAAGGAAGTTAACTGCACTTCCTGTAGGTACTTTATATCCTCCCTATGTTGAATCTTTTGGCTTTGCACTAAATGAAGTTACCGGTGAATACAAAGTGGTGCATTTGTTTCAAGATGAGTTGAGATATGTTGGTTGTGAGATTCTAAATCTGGGGACGAGAACATGGAGGGAAGTGAATGGACCTGCATTCGGAGTCTTTGGTTGGTTTGGCTATAGACCTGTTTCAGCTATCGGAGCTTTGCATTGGATTCCTCAAATTGATCATAGCGATTGCATAGTGTCCATGGACGTGAATAGCGAAAAGTTCCAAACAATCTCTCTCCCAAAGTCTTGTAGAACTCATGATGGAATTGTCGAAAAAGATGGTTTCCTCTGTTTTGTTACACACGAAGAACTGAACATAGACATTTGGATCTTAAAGGGCATATGTGATGAGGCATGGACAATGCATCATAGAATCACAAAAGGCTGTATAATTGATATGGTTCCTCATTTCTGTTTAAGAATCAGTGGAAATATGGTTTTCAGGAGGGATGAAGATGGTTCATTCTATGCTTATGATTTCACACGTGAACTGATGACAAAGATTGAGAAGGAAAAGGGGTGGTTTCCGCATTCTAGTGCCTGTCTATCTCATGTCAACAGCCTCTTCTCCTGGGAAAAAGGTCAGAATCTATGTGATTCATTGCTTTAATGTAAACCCAGGTGTGAGCTGATTTGAATACAAAACCTCTTGTATCTTCTTGAATAATTGTAATGAAATCAAAACCTGTGTATAGTTTTGAAACTTGAAAGTCATCCTTCCCAAGTTCAAAGTTTTCCTTGCAAAGAAGCTGTGAAGAATGGATATTGGTATGTGATACATTTGTCCTTTTCGGGTACCGGAAAGCGACTCAGCCCCTCTTTCCCTTCACGGCTTTGTAACGCACGACTCTGAATTGGTTTGATTGTACCAAGGGTGAACTCACAAAACATATTAAGAAAGGTTAATACATTTGGCGTCTTTTTTAATATCTTCATATATATGTATTATTAAATACTAATAATGAATTAATCCTACAGGTTCAGTTAGTTGTGGGTAAAACTTCACCAAAGTCTGTGAAGAGCAAAATATTGGAGGATCCTATTAAAGTTGGTGTGCCAAATGATGATCAAAAAGAACAAAACATTGAAGCAACTTCAAGAATAACTCCAACGAAACCTAAATTGACTCCAAGAAGATCTCCGAGGTTAACTCCTGCAGTAAAGGAACCAAAAAATGAAGTAGTTGTGAAAAAACAAATTGCAAGAAAGCTGGTTCTTAAAAGAACACGAGGGCAGCTGCACAAACAAGAAAACAAGATAAGAGTCCATACATGCAAATGTTTTTATGCTTGTTAAGAGCTGTTTTCCGAATTTGATAAAGATTGATTATGAAATACCAATTTTTGGTATTACTTGGAAGTCAAACTTAGACAAAGCAATTTGCGAAGAAATCATGGATTTTAAGGAGGTCTCAAACTGTGCTATTAACATATGGATCAAGTATGTTTTCTTTTACCTCTTTCTTCATTTGTTCTAAATGTTTTATAAATATTTAATTTGTTTTTATGTTTATCTTGTCTTAGGCACTTATACGATGAGATGGATAAAACTGAAACTGCCAAACCAGTTCAGTTTGGAAATTTTGAGATGATACGTCCATCAAAGGTTGATTTGAAAGAAGGACCTCAATACATTTCAAAACTGTTAGGTATGATAGAGTTGGGGCAAATCATATTGATCCCATACAACCCAAGGTAATAATTTTTTAATTTTTTTAGTATTCATTTCAAGTTATGTAATCCAGATTTTTATTACCCTTTCTTTCTTATTTAGCTTTCACTGGGTGCTTCTTGCAATTGACATAGTACGACGCACGATATATTATCTGGATCCTAAGGGGAATAATCCTACTGATTAGTTGATGCAAATTGTTAATCAGTTAAGTTATAGTTGTTTTCTCTTTATTTTAACATTGGGTTTATTGTTGCATTATTTATATGATATCCAATTATAATTTTTTGTAGGGGAATTAGAGTGTATCAATCTTTACATTCTAATAATAAGAGCGGTAGTGTGACTTGGGTATCTGTGAAGGTACAAAGTTATGATATATATATATATATTTTTGTGATATGCAACAATGAGAATATTTAGAATATGTCTAAATGAACTAATATTGATATGATAATTCTTTTTTATTGTCCAATGCAGCCTGGAAGTTTTGAATGCGGTTATTATGTGATGAAATACATGCAGCAAATTGTAACAAATGTGAACATTCTAAAAGACAATGTAAGTTAACAATAGTTAAGTTTTATCACTAGTCAATTAAGATATCTTTTCAATTAAGATATCTTACTGTTTAAAATTCTAACTTATAAATATTTTAAAGTTCAAGGGGATTAATGAGTACACTCTGGAAGATATAACGCAACTCCGTGATGATTGGGCAATATATGTTGCACATATAATGACACAGTATAATGAAGAGGTAATTACAAGGACATGTTTTACAGAGGTGATTATTACTTCCTATTTTTTCACTTTAATTCATGACATATTGGGAAATCTTCTATTCTTGCAGAATACAAATGACAAGGACAACATAGCTATTGTTCGTTGAGTTAATGAAGTAGTATGGTATTTCTCTTTTCTGTAAATTAATACATTCTTGTTTCTACTTTTAGCTTAGAATTTTTCCCCAGATTTTTTACTTCAGTGAAAGCAATATGAATCATATCTTTTATTTCAGTTTTATGCCCTGATGGGTTTAATTTGGTGGGTTAATTGTTTTATTTGTGAGTTTTGCTAGTGGGTAAGATTGCTTTGAGACTTGAAAGTTAAAACAATCATGATGTAAAATATTCTATTAACAGTGTCTCGATGTTCTCTATGTCAGACATGAACTTGGAGATAGTTTTTTACCTGATGAAGTTTTGCCATGTTCTGATTGATACTTGTTGAAACCTTTGGGGGATATGGCACCTGTCATCTGATGTGCTTTGAGGTGCAGCATGAATGCTATGGAAGCAGTATTTGATATATTGAGATCTAACATGTTTATCTCATCTATTTTTATGGCAATTACCTGGAATGTTACATTCTAGTACATTTTGAGCTTTGAACTTTTAGTTTCCAGGAATTCCATAATGAACAACTATCTTGTCATCTTGATTTGCTTCCTGCATTTGGAAACAGTATTAGATCATGTCATCTGATAAACTTCATCTGGTTCATGAGATCCTTTTATTTCAGTTTTATGTCCGTCTATATATATATATGTGTGTGTGTGTGTGTGTGCGTGTGTGTGTTATTGATTTGTTTGTTTTGGTGATTATGTAGCGGTATGAAAGATACAACTTGTTATTATGGATGCCATTTGGTTTTTATATGCATGCTCTTAGGTTGTTGGTATGGTTATTGTCAATAAGTGCTTTATGTGACAAAAATTAGATTAGGGTTATATTTTGTATTTTTATTTGGATGTATTTAATGTTTTTATTTATGAAGATATCGATTTTTTTGGAAGTCCATCTAATTCTTAACATTTGGTTTATAATTTCAGATTTTGTGCCAGATATCATATTGTTGGGGGATTGTTGCAGGCTTCTCAACAAGTATCATGAATTTTGGTGGGGGCATGACATTTTGATGGGACTTTAAGAGTAGTTTTTGAAATATATATGTTAATTTAAAGATTGTCTATGGAGTTTTGTATTCATCATGTGATACTGTTGAATTGATTAATACGATTAATTTATTATATTGCGAATTTTATATAAATGTAATTTTTTTGTTTTTTATTTCATTGAGTTGGTATATATATATATATATATATTTTATGATTAATTTAATTACAAAAAATAAGAAATATAATTGTGAAATAATACGATTTTTATATTTTAAAAGATATTGACGGATATTGATACTATAGTAACAATAATTACTGACACTAAAAATCAAATATATGCGATATACTGATACTGCAGTAACAAAATTTACTGACACTATAGTATCACTAAATACTGATGATATAGTGTCAATAATTTACTGACACTAAAATAGTGTGAGAGATTACTGATACCATAGTGTCAATAATTTTCTGATACTACAGTATTAACGTTTACTGACACTAAGAATCACTGACACTAATTGGATCCAACCAATTTTGGCCTAAACCAACTCAACAAAGTCCAATAAACCCAATAACAACTTTAAAAGCCCAAATCCAATTTTAAGGCCCAATAATTTAATTTCAAAAATTCCAAATTTTCAAATTAAATTACCTTAAGTGTATAGCATTATTAATTACCCAAATCAAAGTTTCCAAAACACTAAATTTGTCCAATTAATCATGCTTATCATCAATTAATCATGTCCAACATAATTTGATCAAAATCAAACCCAATTTCATGCTTCAAGTGTCTCGGCCAAAGGGGAAAAATATGCCCAAATCAAATTCAATCCAATTGAACCCAATCAAACATAAATTCAACATCCCTAAATGATTTCCAAGTCATCCAATGAACAAAAAATCAAAAATCCAAGACAATATTAGGGTTCATATTTTCGGCCATTACAAGCAAATTGGGGAAAATTGTTCCAAACACTTTTTCATCAAATTGATCTAATCAATCATCAATTAAACAACATTTAAGCATTCTAAATCATCCAATTTCATCAAACATGCTCAAAATCAAGTTTACCCAAATTAAAGTTTTGGCCAACAATAAGCAAATTGGGGAAAATCAATCCAATTAATTTTTCTTCAAATTGATTACATATAACTCTAAGTTATTCATATACAAACATTCTTAAACAAACAATTTGTCAAAATCATGCTTAAATCAAAAAGCCCCAAATTTTGCTCAAGAACCCTAAAAACGTTTTATGCACAAATGGCTCAAGATACCATTATAGAGTTTCAATCAAGTCCCAAAGATCATAAATCATGCATAAACGAGTTGAATACATATCAAAGGAGGTGCGGAATAACTCACATTGATCGGTAGAGATGCAACAAAGATGAACCAAATTCGCACTTCATGTTTCTGCCTCCCTCCAAGCTCGGTTTTGGGCCTTCTTGAACTGCAGTGGACTGCACGGTGGGGCTGTTTTGATGCTCCTAAAAATCGGCCATGAAAGACTCCATTGAAGCTCCAAGCTTCAAGCATTCCAAGCTCACAAACTCACTTCCCTATCACCTTTGTATTCCTCCATGAGTGTGCTAGCACTTAGATCTTGCTACAAGTTCAAAAGCTTCTCCATTTTGTGTGTGAAAACCAGAAAAATGGAGATGAAAATCGGTCACCATGACCGTGAGAAGAGAGAAGGTTTTTGGCTCCATTTTGCAAAAACCGTGAATGTTAATACAAGAGAGAGAAAGTGATGCCTTTTTGTATTACCTTACTTTTATTTTATTTACCAAGTAAGTAAATAAAGATATACAAAACTTTTATTAAAAAGTCAAAAGGAAAAAGCAAAAGCTTTCAATCAACTTTTCACCCACCACTTCTACTTTTACTTTAAGTCACATCACATCACTTTAATAAAGTGACATGTTGTCAAGTCACATCACTCAAAGTGACAATTGATTTGACGCATGATGTGACTAACGATTTGACGCTTGATGTGACTTGCGTGCCGCGCTCGAATTCGAAATGCGAATGCACTCGCAATCACTCTCGGGCTCGGGTTTGCTAATTCCAAATTAACGAATTTTCCGTCGCGTCTTAATTAAATGATTACGCCTAGCGAATTCACTATTCACGTCGCTAACGAATTAATTCTAAATTAATTCGTGCGCCCGAATTAAAATCCAATTTCAATTCCGCGTCGAAATCTAATTTCGTTATAATATATCGAATATATTAATTTATCGATTAATTCCAAATTAATCGTTCTCTCTCTTTAACGATATTTTATCCGAGATAATATGAAACCCATTTTCCCTCTCTTTCTCTTCTCTCCCTCTCACGGCTTGGAGCCGAATTCTTGCTCCTTTTTCTGCAGTTTTGGCGAGAATAATGAAGAGGAAAGAGTGCTAGCACACACATGGGTTATATTATGGTGATAGGGAAATGAATTTATGAGCATGGAAAAGCTTGAAGCTTGGAGCTTCAATGGTGATGACCATGGCCGAATCTTGGAGGGTCAAAAACCAGTAAAACCGCACAGCCCACTGCAAGGAGGAGCTTCTGCCGTGACCTTGAAGAGGAGCTAGAAGCTTGTGTTGTTTGGTGCATCAAATCCAATCATTGTGAGTATATGTTTCCGCCATTATTCCTTGATGTATTCATGCGATTTTTGTGCTTGATTTTGTTGATCTTGGGACCTATATTAGGAACTCAACAGTGAGAAGAGAATACAAAGAAATAGGAGATAAGGCTGGACACGCAGGTCCAATTAATAAATCAAATTTATTACAATAATTTCTAAAATTGCCCCACCCATCTAATATCCATCCGATATACATTATTCATGCATCACAACCATGTATTCATACAAGCATGTTATCAATCAATCTAATCAAATTAATTAATCTGATAATTAGTGATCATCCAATGTTCAAACAAAGATTTGATTTTGTTCGAGTCAAACTCGTATTGCGAACAAGTACTTAAAGTACGAATTCCCGAATTAAAATTAAATTACATGATTAAATCCAATTTAATACGCATTTAATTCTAATTCATTATTTAATTCCAAATTAAATATTACACTTTATAAAATAAACCTTTACGACTTAAATTCCAAATTTAATCGTTACGGGTCTCAAAGCCCGATTAATATCAAATATTAATTTAATTAAAGTCCAATGAGCTTTTAATTAATTTCTTGAGGCGTGGACTTTTGGTCAACTCGGGTCAAACCCGCAACCAAAGTCCAATCCGGGAGTTACCCCATAAGCCCATAAATTAATTTAGGCCCATTAGGCCCAATTAAACGTTAAAGGTTCATTAGTCGCATTTGGGCCTTTTGGAAGCGGTTTTGGGCCTAATTGGATCCAACCAATTTTGGCCTAAACCAACTCAACAAAGTCCAATAAACCCAATAACAACTTTAAAAGCCCAAATCCAATTTTAAAGCCCAATAATTTAATTTCAAAAATTCCAAATTTTTAAATTAAATTACCTTAAGTGTATAGCATTATTAATTACCCAAATCAAAGTTTCCAAAACACAATTTGTCCAATTAATCATGCTTATCATCAATTAATCATGTCCAACATAATTTGATCAAAATCAAACCCAATTTCATGCTTCAAGTGTCTCGGCCAAAGGGGAAAAATATGCCCAAATCAAATTCAATCCAATTGAACCCAGTCAAACATAAATTCAACATCCCTAAATGATTTCCAAGTCATCCAATGAACAAAAAATCAAAAATCCAAGACAATATTAGGGTTCATATTTTCGGCCATTACAAGCAAATTGGGGAAAATTGTTCCAAACACTTTTTTTTCAAATTGATCTAATCAATCATCAATTAAACAACATTTAAGCATTCTAAATCATCCAATTTCATCAAACATGCTCAAAATCAAGTTTACCCAAATTAAAGTTTTGGCCAACAATAAGCAAATTGGGGAAAATCAATCCAATTAATTTTTCTTCAAATTGATTACATATAACTCTAAGTTATTCATATACAAACATTCTTAAACAAACAATTTGTCAAAATCATGCTTAAATCAAAAAGCCCCAAATTTTGCTCAAGAACCTTAAAAACGTTTTATGCACAAATGGCTCAAGATACCATTATAGAGTTTCAATCAAGTCCCAAAGATCATAAATCATGCATAAACGAGTTGAATACATATCAAAGGAGGTGCGGAATAACTCACATTGATCGGTAGAGATGCAACAAAGATGAACCAAATTCGCACTTCATGTTTCTGCCTCCCTCCAAGCTCGGTTTTGGGCCTTCTTGAACTGCAGTGGACTGCACGGTGGGGCTGTTTTGATGCTCCTAAAAATCGGCCATGAAAGACTCCATTGAAGCTCCAAGCTTCAAGCATTCCAAGCTCACAAACTCACTTCCCTATCACCTTTGTATTCCTCCATGAGTGTGCTAGCACTTAGATCTTGCTACAAGTTCAAAAGCTTCTCCATTTTGTGTGTGAAAACCAGAAAAATGGAGATGAAAATCGGTCACCATGACCGTGAGAAGAGAGAAGGTTTTTGGCTCCATTTTGCAAAAACCGTGAATGTTAATACAAGAGAGAGAAAGTGATGCCTTTTTGTATTACCTTACTTTTATTTTATTTACCAAGTAAGTAAATAAAAGATATACAAAACTTTTATTAAAAAGTCAAAAGGAAAAAGCAAAAGCTTTCAATCAACTTTTCACCCACCACTTCTACTTTTACTTTAAGTCACATCACATCACTTTAATAAAGTGACATGTTGTCAAGTCACATCACTCAAAGTGACAATTGATTTGACGCATGATGTGACTAACGATTTGACGCTTGATGTGACTTGCGTGCCGCGCTCGAATTCGAAATGCGAATGCACTCGCAATCACTCTCGGGCTCGGGTTTGCTAATTCCAAATTAACGAATTTTCCGTCGCGTCTTAATTAAATGATTACGCCTAGCGAATTCACTATTCACGTCGCTAACGAATTAATTCTAAATTAATTCGTGCGCCCGAATTAAAATCCAATTTCAATTCCGCGTCGAAATCTAATTTCGTTATAATATATCGAATATATTAATTTATCGATTAATTCCAAATTAATCGTTCTCTCTCTTTAACGATATTTTATCCGAGATAATATGAAACCCATTTTCCCTCTCTTTCTCTTCTCTCCCTCTCACGGCTTGGAGCCGAATTCTTGCTCCTTTTTCTGCAGTTTTGGCGAGAATAATGAAGAGGAAAGAGTGCTAGCACACACATGGGTTATATTATGGTGATAGGGAAACGAATTTATGAGCATGGAAAAGCTTGAAGCTTGGAGCTTCAATGGTGATGACCATGGCCGAATCTTGGAGGGTCAAAAACCAGTAAAACCGCACAGCCCACTGCAAGGAGGAGCTTCTGCCGTGACCTTGAAGAGGAGCTAGAAGCTTGTGTTGTTTGGTGTGCATCAAATCCAATCATTGTGAGTATATGTTTCCGCCATTATTCCTTGATGTATTCATGCAATTTTTGTGCTTGATTTTGTTGATCTTGGGACCTATATTAGGAACTCAACAGTGAGAAGAGAATACAATGAAATAGGAGATAAGGCTGGACACGCAGGTCCAATTAATAAATCAAATTTATTACAATAATTTCTAAAATTGCCCCACCCATCTAATATCCATCCGATATACATTATTCATGCATCACAACCATGTATTCATACAAGCATGTTATCAATCAATCTAATCAAATTAATTAATCTGATAATTAGTGATCATCCAATGTTCAAACAAAGATTTGATTTTGTTCCAGTCAAACTCGTATTGCGAACAAGTACTTAAAGTACGAATTCCCGAATTAAAATTAAATTACATGATTAAATCCAATTTAATACGCATTTAATTCTAATTCATTATTTAATTCCAAATTAAATATTACACTTTATAAAATAAACCTTTACGACTTAAATTCCAAATTTAATCGTTACGGGTCTCAAAGCCCGATTAATATCAAATATTAATTTAATTAAAGTCCAATGGGCTTTTAATTAATTTCTTGAGGCGTGGACTTTTGGTCAACTCGGGTCAAACCCGCAACCAAAGTCCAATCCGGGAGTTACCCCATAAGCCCATAAATTAATTTAGGCCCATTAGGCCCAATTAAACGTTAAAGGTTCATTAGTCGCATTTGGGCCTTTTGGAAGCGGTTTTGGGCCTAATTGGATCCAACCAATTTTGGCCTAAACCAACTCAACAAAGTCCAATAAACCCAATAACAACTTTAAAAGCCCAAATCCAATTTTAAAGCCCAATAATTTAATTTCAAAAATTCCAAATTTTTAAATTAAATTACCTTAAGTGTATAGCATTATTAATTACCCAAATCAAAGTTTCCAAAACACTAAATTTGTCCAATTAATCATGCTTATCATCAATTAATCATGTCCAACATAATTTGATCAAAATCAAACCCAATTTCATGCTTCAAGTGTCTCGGCCAAAGGGGAAAAATATGCCCAAATCAAATTCAATCCAATTGAACCCAATCAAACATAAATTCAACATCCCTAAATGATTTCCAAGTCATCCAATGAACAAAAAATCAAAAATCCAAGACAATATTAGGGTTCATATTTTCGGCCATCACAAGCAAATTGGGGAAAATTGTTCCAAACACTTTTTCATCAAATTGATCTAATCAATCATCAATTAAACAACATTTAAGCATTCTAAATCATCCATTTCATCAAACATGCTCAAAATCAAGTTTACCCAAATTAAAGTTTTGGCCAACAATAAGCAAATTGGGGAAAATCAATCCAATTAATTTTTCTTCAAATTGATTACATATAACTCTAAGTTATTCATATACAAACATTCTTAAACAAACAATTTGTCAAAATCATGCTTAAATCAAAAAGCCCCAAATTTTGCTCAAGAACCCTAAAAACGTTTTATGCACAAATGGCTCAAGATACCATTATAGAGTTTCAATCAAGTCCCAAAGATCATAAATCATGCATAAACGAGTTGAATACATATCAAAGGAGGTGCGGAATAACTCACATTGATCGGTAGAGATGCAACAAAGATGAACCAAATTCGCACTTCATGTTTCTGCCTCCCTCCAAGCTCGGTTTTGGGCCTTCTTGAACTGCAGTGGACTGCACGGTGGGGCTGTTTTGATGCTCCTAAAAATCGGCCATGAAAGACTCCATTGAAGCTCCAAGCTTCAAGCATTCCAAGCTCACAAACTCACTTCCCTATCACCTTTGTATTCCTCCATGAGTGTGCTAGCACTTAGATCTTGCTACAAGTTCAAAAGCTTCTCCATTTTGTGTGTGAAAACCAGAAAAATGGAGATGAAAATCGGTCACCATGACCGTGAGAAGAGAGAAGGTTTTTGGCTCCATTTTGCAAAACCGTGAATGTTAATACAAGAGAGAGAAAGTGATGCCTTTTTGTATTACCTTACTTTTATTTTATTTACCAAGTAAGTAAATAAAAGATATACAAAACTTTTATTAAAAAGTCAAAAGCAAAAAGCAAAAGCTTTCAATCAACTTTTCACCCACCACTTCTACTTTTACTTTAAGTCACATCACATCACTTTAATAAAGTGACATGTTGTCAAGTCACATCACTCAAAGTGACAATTGATTTGACGCATGATGTGACTAACGATTTGACGCTTGATGTGACTTGCGTGCCGCGCTCGAATTCGAAATGCGAATGCGCTCGCAATCACTCTCGGGCTCGGGTTTGCTAATTCCAAATTAACGAATTTTCCGTCGCGTCTTAATTAAATGATTACGCCTAGCGAACTCACTATTCACGTCGCTAACGAATTAATTCTAAATTAATTCGTGCGCCCGAATTAAAATCCAATTTCAATTCCGCGTCGAATCTAATTTCGTTATAATATATCGAATATATTAATTTATCGATTCATTCCAAATTAATCGTTCTCTCTCTTTAACGATATTTTATCCGAGATAATATTAAAACCCATTTTCCCTCTCTTTCTCTTCTCTCCCTCTCACGGCTTGGAGCCGAATTCTTGCTCCTTTTTCTGCAGTTTTGGCGAGAATAATGAAGAGTAAAGAGTGCTAGCACACACATGGGTTATATTATGGTGATAGGAGAATGAATTTATGAGCATGGAAAAGCTTGAAGCTTGGAGCTTCAATGGTGATGACCATGGCCGAATCTTGGAGGGTCAAAAACCAGTAAAACCGCACAGCCCACTGCAAGGAGGAGCTTCTGCCGTGACCTTGAAGAGGAGCTAGAAGCTTGTGTTGTTTGGTGCATCAAATCCAATCATTGTGAGTATATGTTTCCGCCATTATTCCTTGATGTATTCATGCGATTTTTGTGCTTGATTTTGTTGATCTTGGGACCTATATTAGGAACTCAACAGTGAGAAGAGAATACAAAGAAATAGGAGATAAGGCTGGACACGAGGTCCAATTAATAAATCAAATTTATTACAATAATTTCTAAAATTGCCCCACCCATCTAATATCCATCCGATATACATTATTCATGCATCACAACCATGTATTCATACAAGCATGTTATCAATCAATCTAATCAAATTAATTAATCTGATAATTAGTGATCATCCAATGTTCAAACAAAGATTTGATTTTGTTCGAGTCAAACTCGTATTGCGAACAAGTACTTAAAGTACGAATTCCCGAATTAAAATTAAATTACATGATTAAATCCAATTTAATACGCATTTAATTCTAATTCATTATTTAATTCCAAATTAAATATTACACTTTATAAAATAAACCTTTACGACTTAAATTCCAAATTTAATCGTTACGGGTCTCAAAGCCCGATTAATATCAAATATTAATTTAATTAAAGTCCAATGGGCTTTTAATTAATTTCTTGAGGCGTGGACTTTTGGTCAACTCGGGTCAAACCCGCAACCAAAGTCCAATCCGGGAGTTACCCCATAAGCCCATAAATTAATTTAGGCCCATTAGGCCCAATTAAACGTTAAAGGTTCATTAGTCGCATTTGGGCCTTTTGGAAGCGGTTTTGGGCCTAATTGGATCCAACCAATTTTGGCCTAAACCAACTCAACAAAGTCCAATAAACCCAATAACAACTTTAAAAGCCCAAATCCAATTTTAAAGCCCAATAATTTAATTTCAAAAATTCCAAATTTTCAAATTAAATTACCTTAAGTGTATAGCATTATTAATTACCCAAATCAAAGTTTCCAAAACACTAAATTTGTCAAATTAATCATGCTTATCATCAATTAATCATGTCCAACATAATTTGATCAAAATCAAACCCAATTTCATGATTCAAGTGTCTCGGCCAAAGGGGAAAAATATGCCCAAATCAAATTCAATCCAATTGAACCCAATCAAACATAAATTCAACATCCCTAAATGATTTCCAAGTCATCCAATGAACAAAAAATCAAAAATCCAAGACAATATTAGGGTTCATATTTTCGGCCATTACAAGCAAATTGGGGAAAATTGTTCCAAACACTTTTTCATCAAATTGATCTAATCAATCATCAATTAAACAACATTTAAGCATTCAAAATCATACAATTTCATCAAACATGCTCAAAATCAAGTTTACCCAAATTAAAGTTTTGGCCAACAATAAGCAAATTGGGGAAAATCAATCCAATTAATTTTTCTTCAAATTGATTACATATAACTCTAAGTTATTCATATACAAACATTCTTAAACAAACAATTTGTCAAAATCATGCTTAAATCAAAAAGCCCCAAATTTTGCTCAAGAACCCTAAAAACGTTTTATGCACAAATGGCTCAAGATACCATTATAGAGTTTCAATCAAGTCCCAAAGATCATAAATCATGCATAAACGAGTTGAATACATATCAAAGGAGGTGCGGAATAACTCACATTGATCGGTAGAGATGCAACAAAGATGAACCAAATTCGCACTTCATGTTTCTGCCTCCCTCCAAGCTCGGTTTTGGGCCTTCTTGAACTGCAGTGGACTGCACGGTGGGGCTGTTTTGATGCTCCTAAAAATCGGCCATGAAAGACTCCATTGAAGCTCCAAGCTTCAAGCTTTCCAAGCTCACAAACTCACTTCCCTATCACCTTTGTATTCCTCCATGAGTGTGCTAGCACTTAGATCTTGCTACAAGTTCAAAAGCTTCTCCATTTTGTGTGTGAAAACCAGAAAAATGGAGATGAAAATCGGTCACCATGACCGTGAGAAGAGAGAAGGTTTTTGGCTCCATTTTGCCAAAACCGTGAATGTTAATACAAGAGAGAGAAAGTGATGCCTTTTTGTATTACCTTACTTTTATTTTATTTACCAAGTAAGTAAATAAAAGATATACAAAACTTTTATTAAAAAGTCAAAAGCAAAAAGCAAAAGCTTTCAATCAACTTTTCACCCATCACTTCTACTTTTACTTTAAGTCACATCACATCACTTTAATAAAGTTACATGTTGTCAAGTCACATCACTCAAAGTGACAATTGATTTGACGCATGATGTGACTAACGATTTGACGCTTGATGTGACTTGCGTGCCGCGCTCGAATTCGAAATGCGAATGCGCTCGGAATCACTCTCGGGCTCGGGTTTGCTAATTCCAAATTAACGAATTTTCCGTCGCTTCTTAATTAAATGATTACACCTAACGAATTCACTATTCACGTCGCTAACGAATTAATTCTAAATTAATTCGTTCGCCCGAATTAAAATCCAATTTCAATTTCGCGTCGAAATCTAATTTCGTTATAATATATCGAATATATTAATTTATCGATTAATTCCAAATTAATCGTTCTCTCTCTTTAACGATATTTTATCCGAGATAATATGAAACCCATTTTCCCTCTCTTTCTCTTCTCTCCCTCTCACGGCTTGGAGCCGAATTCTTGCTCCTTTTTCTGCAGTTTTGGCGAGAATAATGAAGAGGAAAGAGTGCTAGCACACACATGGGTTATATTATGGTGATAGGGAAACGAATTTATGAGCATGGAAAAGCTTGAAGCTTGGAGCTTCAATGGTGATGACCATGGCCGAATCTTGGAGGGTCAAAAACCAGTAAAACCGCACAGCCCACTGCAAGGAGGAGCTTCTGCCGTGACCTTGAAGAGGAGCTAGAAGCTTGTGTTGTTTGGTGCATCAAATCCAATCATTGTGAGTATATGTTTCCGCCATTATTCCTTGATGTATTCATGCGATTTTTGTGCTTGATTTTGTTGATCTTGGGACCTATATTAGGAACTCAACAGTGAGAAGAGAATACAAAGAAATAGGAGATAAGGCTGGACACGCAGGTCCAATTAATAAATCAAATTTATTACAATAATTTCTAAAATTGCCCCACCCATCTAATATCCATCCGATATACATTATTCATGCATCACAACCATGTATTCATACAAGCATGTTATCAATCAATCTAATCAAATTAATTAATCTGATAATTAGTGATCATCCAATGTTCAAACAAAGATTTGATTTTGTTCCAGTCAAACTCGTATTGCGAACAAGTACTTAAAGTACGAATTCCCGAATTAAAATTAAATTACATGATTAAATCCAATTTAATACGCATTTAATTCTAATTCATTATTTAATTCCAAATTAAATATTACACTTTATAAAATAAACATTTACGACTTAAATTCCAAATTTAATCGTTACGGGTCTCAAAGCCCGATTAATATCAAATATTAATTTAATTAAAGTCCAATGGGCTTTTAATTAATTTCTTGAGGCGTGGACTTTTGGTCAACTCGGGTCAAACCCGCAACCAAAGTCCAATCCGGGAGTTACCCCATAAGCTCATAAATTAATTTAGGCCCATTAGGCCCAATTAAACGTTAAAGGTTCATTAGTCGCATTTGGGCCTTTTGGAAGCGGTTTTGGGCCTAATTGGATCCAACCAATTTTGGCCTAAACCAACTCAACAAAGTCCAATAAACCCAATAACAACTTTAAAAGCCCAAATCCAATTTTAAGGCCCAATAATTTTATTTCAAAAATTCCAAATTTTCAAATTAAATTACCTTAAGTGTATAGCATTATTAATTACCCAAATCAAAGTTTCCAAAACACTAAATTTGTCCAATTAATCATGCTTATCATCAATTAATCATGTCCAACATAATTTGATCAAAATCAAACCCAATTTCATGCTTCAAGTGTCTCTGCCAAAGGGGAAAAATATGCCCAAATCAAATTCAATCCAATTGAACCCAATCAAACATAAATTCAACATCCCTAAATGATTTCCAAGTCATCCAATGAACAAAAAATCAAAAATCCAAGACAATATTAGGGTTCATATTTTCGGCCATTACAAGCAAATTGGGGAAAATTGTTCCAAACACTTTTTCATCAAATTGATCTAATCAATCATCAATTAAACAACATTTAAGCATTCTAAATCATCCAATTTCATTTAACATGCTCAAAATCAAGTTTACCCAAATTAAAGTTTTGGCCAACAATAAGCAAATTGGGGAAAATCAATCCAATTATTTTTCTTCAAATTGATTACATATAACTCTAAGTTATTCATATACAAACATTCTTAAACAAACAATTTGTCAAAATCATGCTTAAATCAAAAAGCCCCAATTTTGCTCAAGAACCCTAAAAACGTTTTATGCACAAATGGCTCAAGATACCATTATAGAGTTTCAATCAAGTCCCAAAGATCATAAATCATGCATAAACGAGTTGAATACATATCAAAGGAGGTGCGGAATAACTCACATTGATCGGTAGAGATGCAACAAAGATGAACCAAATTCGCACTTCATGTTTCTGCCTCCCTCCAAGCTCGGTTTTGGGCCTTCTTGAACTGCAGTGGACTGCACGGTGGGACTGTTTTGATGCTCCTAAAAATCGGCCATGAAAGACTCCATTGAAGCTCCAAGCTTCAAGCATTCCAAGCTCACAAACTCACTTCCCTATCACCTTTGTATTCCTCCATGAGTGTGCTAGCACTTAGATCTTGCTACAAGTTCAAAAGCTTCTCCATTTTGTGTGTGAAAACCAGAAAAATGGAGATGAAAATCGGTCACCATGACCGTGAGAAGAGAGAAGGTTTTTGGCTCCATTTTTCCAAAACCGTGAATGTTAATACAAGAGAGAGAAAGTGATGCCTTTTTGTATTACCTTACTTTTATTTTATTTACCAAGTAAGTAAATAAAAGATATACAAAACTTTTATTAAAAAGTCAAAAGCAAAAAGCAAAAGCTTTCAATCAACTTTTCACCCATCACTTCTACTTTTACTTTAAGTCACATCACATCACTTTAATAAAGTGACATGTTGTCAAGTCACATCACTCAAAGTGACAATTGATTTGACGCATGATGTGACTAACGATTTGACGCTTGATGTGACTTGCGTGCCGCGCTCGAATTCGAAATGCGAATGCGCTCGCAATCACTCTCTCGGGCTCGGGTTTGCTAATTCCAAATTAACGAATTTTCCGTCGCGTCTTAATTAAATGATTACGCCTAGCGAATTCACTATTCACGTCGCTAACGAATTAATTCTAAATTAATTCGTTCGCCCGAATTAAAATCCAATTTCAATTCCGCGTCGAAATCTAATTTCGTTATAATATATCGAATATATAATTTATCGATTAATTCCAAATTAATCGTTCTCTCTCTTTAACGATATTTTATCCGAGATAAAATATCTTCGTAATTAATCCCAGATTAATTTTCTATCTCATCGAATTAATCCCAGATTAATTAAAGTGCGAGTCATACGTCATCGGTGAATCTTC